>JARWCS010137011.1:0-14646 GCA_034783895.1 Geukensia demissa | reverse complement strand
ATGAAATGTCGGATGTTTAAAAAAATACAAGAACCATATAATGGCCCTCAAGAGGGATAACTTGTAAACTGGATACCACATCTTTTGAAAAATAAAAGTGATATGCCATTACATTGAAACCTGTTGTTGAATTATCTCACGTTTCTACCACAGGTTTTGTAATCTATACAAAATAAAATAGGGCTTGTTTCATTGACTTAAAAGTCTGATGTAAATGTCATTAAAATACTTTGTTTACGCCCTCGTCAGTAATTGAAATAGTTTAAAATTTCATAGATTACTATTAGAAAATTCATCAATTGCTGGAGAACGTGTTAAATAATGATTCGAAGGCATTGACCTTTTCAAGACGGCAGCTTTCATTTAGAAAACCATACATGTAGAACGATTAACTGCAGCTAGTCAGGAAAGTTTCTGATTCATTTCTTCTCTATAAATTAATTTTCCAAGTATCCAATTTGTAGAATGTTTCATTGCAGTAACTTCGTGGCAAGACAAATTTGCTTCACGGACAAAATAGCTGTATGAAATGTACGATCTAATATTTGTAATTATAACTTCTTAGTTTGCTACTTTTGACATTATCTTCATGATTTGTGCTGAAATTATTTCGTTGTTTAATCATAATGCAATAATTCTTTATCTGGTTAATTTTTTTTGGTAGTAAGCCATGACATTGTATTGAAATTGTATCTATGTGTGTTACATAACCAAACCTGTTAGTAACACACCATTGGCTTTTCAAGGTTTTCTTATGATTTACTTAGAGGTTTGATTTACAAATTACTTTTTAAAACATAAATCATTTACATTTTCGTTGTAACAGAAAGAAGGCAGTATGACAATGCTAAAATAAATTCAAAGCTGCTTGGACGTTTTATTTACTAGTGGAATTAATACCGTATTAGGTACTGAAAACATCCGTCTGTTTTAAGAAACGTATTCACCAGTTTTCCATTTTTAAGCTTCTAAGTTAAACTTATTTTGCCTTTGTTTTCGTTAAAATTGACTATGTTTTTTCTGCCAAAACAACTTATTCATTAACAATTTTCAACTTATAAGATATATTGAATATCAATCAAAATTTTTTTTTCAAAATGAAGCTTTGATTTATTCCTCGAAATTGCCCAAGAGGGAAAAATTGTTTCTAAAATTTACGACAAACGTCCCATTAATTTGTAGTCGTATAATGTTATGGGCATGTCGTCGGCGTCGGTAGGTTTCCGTTCAATAATTTTAGTTTTGTTATTCCGATCCATTTGAACTTTTATCAAATGATATCCAATATCAAATACAGGTTGGGATTGATTTTGGGTGATCTAGCCCCTGTCCGTTTAAGGAGGGTCTAAAAGGGGATTTTTCAAATTTATAAAGTATTTTTTTAATTTTTAGTCCAATTTTGATTAGGTTTTTTCTTTGTGTTCTTCATGAAAAATTCAACAAAAAAATCTACAAGCCTCACGACCTATCTGTTACTGTTATTGAGATATAGGGGGTCCAAAATTTTTGCAAAAGCAACAAAAGTTACTCCCAGCATTTTTTTGTAAAAGTTACCGTTTTTTGTTTGAAAGGGGTCAAAGGGTAAAAAGATGCAATATTGCAGGAGATGAGAAATTTTTATTTTTCATCCGATTTGGATGGGATTTTTTGCATTTGATTCCTCTCAATGCGAGCTTTCAGGTTTATGTCAACGCATTTTCTCTATCTTTTACCGTTTTCGAGATAAAAGGGGTCAAAGTAGTGGTGGTGAGGGAAGTCAATTTCGCATTACATTGAAAAAATTTATTTTTAATCCGATTTTGATGGGTTTTTTTCCAAATGATTCCTCATGAAAAATGCAACAAGAGTTACTCCAAGCATTTTTTGTAGCATTGACCGATTTTTGTATAAAAGGGGTCATAGGGTAAAAAATTGGGATTTTTCAGGGGATGAGAAATTTTTATTTTTCATCCGATTTTGATGGTTTTTATTTGACTCCTCTCAATGAACGTTCAGTATGTAGTCATAAGATTTTCTGTCTCTCTCTTTATCTCTGACCGTTTTCTAGCTAAAAGAAGTCAAAGTGGGGTCGAAATTTTCTCCAAATGATTCCTTATGAAAAATTTAACAAAGTGACACTGGTTTTTAGGATAATATGAGTCATATTTCTGTGTCCAGCACTATACTGTGTCCAACAAAATACTGTGTCCGCACTTACCCAAAGGTTCATTTGTTCACCTTTCACATGTCGACATGCTGCTGTCGTATCATGCTGCGCTTGCGAAGCACCTTTGTTTTCTATTGTATAGGTCTCATACTTGTGTGGCAATACTTTTATTTTAATAATTGAAATATTTTTGAATTAATTAAGGGTTCCAAATGAAACAAGTTTCTGCCTCCTCTACCTACAGGTTTTATGTGTCGCAGTAGATTCGATAGTCTCGTACTAGTTCCAATTATCAGGATTTTCTGAAGAGAGCAAAGCTGTAACTACGACTGGGATACGTCCAATTAAGGTTGAAATTATCTCTCCATAGATATTACGATTGTCATCATGAATTAATCAATCCATATGTTATCAGTGTATCTCAACTAGTTCTGGACATGTTACCGGTAATTCAATAATCACTTGCCCTCATCTCGTATTGACGTTAAAACGGATTAGAGTTAGAGGATTCCAAGACATGTACCGCGCGTGGGCCAGGGGATGCTTACCCTTCAGGAGCACCTGGTCCTACTTCTTCTTTTTGTAAAGGACTTCGTTGAGTCCGAGCCTTTGGTTTCGTTTTATCTTTTACTGTCGGCGCAGTTCACTTCAGAAATCAGCTTTTTCAATTTTATTATTTTTAGCTGTTTTGGATTGACCCATACTTAATAAACAAATCAGTCTTACTTAGTATTTGATAAATTTATAAAACTGTTTCAATTTATTCAAAGGTTTCTCCAAATATGGGTAAGATGCAATGTCTATGGGATTTTGCATGGAAAAGGGAATAAATCAAATTGGCGGTTTTTTAAATTAGCTATTAATAGCCCCTTTTATGTCACTAATCCAAATGTTGGGTTATTTTAGCATTAGAAAAATAAAATTCACCATTCAACACCATATTTGAAGTAATTCAAACATTATTTAGGAAATTTTATTTTTATAGCACCAAAAAATCACTATAGAAATTTTCCAATTCAAATCACTTTTTCACCAATAGTTAAAAAAGTTCTAAAGGCAGAAGAAAGAATTTTGCACTAAAATTAGGACCTACCAAGATGCACTTTCAGTGAAAGATATACCATCTACATCTCCTTTTAAAATCTATAAAATCGTAAAAGGGCGATTTCCAAAGTGTGCTGTGCTGATAGTAGTTTGTTTCCATTTTGTCTTTTCTCTTTAGACTATGCAATTTTGATCTCTCGCATGGGTATTCTACACTTTGCTTGCTCATATTTATCTTAAACTAAAACGGAATAACATAGCATCAGTTCAATGTCCTCGATTCATGCTGCGATCATAATGGACATTTGTATAATCGGGATGCGTATTGAAAAAAATTCGTGTTCATACTTAATAATTTGATACACTGACAATTCACATTTTTGAAAATGTATCGTAAATCGTAAAGTCGATCCATAGTTCGCCAAAAACAAAAACAAAAAAAAGAGACATCAAGATGTACCGACCGCTGTTTCTGACAGCTAGTTCAAAATCCAAACACAGTTGACAACAAAGCTGCTTCTTCCAAGCTAATGCATCAATCAAAACACGTCCGGTTGGATTTAGGGTAAGAATATCATTGATAGCCTTAGAAAACAATATGCTGTGAAAGTGCCAAAATTAAAAATGTATCGACAGCATGTAGGACAAATCAATTCACAAAATAATGACTGAAAATAGTTTTGATGAAAATTATTGAGCATAGAGACTATGTTGATATCAAAGAAGGCAATATTTGAAGATCTTAAAATAGTGTATTTTTATATTACAAACATAACATTTATGTAAAAGTTTATTCAAGTGATTAACAAGTCCCAATGAATTGTGTTTAAATTAAGGAGTTTTACTAACATATTTTGATACAATAATTGGTTTAATAAACTGTATTTTAACAATTTTTTGCAGATGCAACCAAATATTGAAATTGTATCTTAATATTTATGATGGAATTTTGTAAAAGTTCAAACTAACTTATGGTAAAGAAATCCTTGACTGACTAATAATCTGGTAATTCAAAGATTACCTTCATTAAAATCTAAAACATGACTGCATACACGTGAGAAGCGGACAAGTAGAGAAATATATACACCGTATGAAGGAAAATTTACAACAGGGAATGAAAAATCGTATTTCTTGTCGTATATTTTAGTATTGATTTTACATGTGAAACCGAAGCATTTTAATCCAGAAAAGGACAACTGGTGTCTCCTGATTATTTTTATTTGAAGTAAGTTTTCTGGGGTATATAGTACTGGCATATTTTAAGAAGACCGAATTTTTTACAGCCAGTTATGTTTAAAAGTTATGTTTATTACAAATTAATTTTTGACTGTTTAACCACCATTTGTTAAAGTCCAGTGTACAATACCAATGTGAGAGATCAAAAGTGCATAGTCCAAAGAGACAAGACAAATTCAAAACAAACTAAAAGACAAAACGTAAACAAAAGAAACAAAAGCTCGAAATCCACGAACTCCTTTACAAAACAGGAGTGGGATCAGGTGCTCCGGAAGGGTAAGCATCCACTGTCCTGCGCGCAACGCCCGTCGTGGAATCCTTAATCTAAAATAGGAAAGTTGTAGTCATCCCGCTTGTCGTAAATCTTAGAAACAAGTTTTTCCTCTTGGTCAATTTCGAGGAATAAATTTAGGTATGGAGCAGACTTTTTGGAAGCTGTGGTCTCCTTAATTTCTAGTTCGCTGGGATATATTTGGTCGAGATGTTCACCGAACGTAAGTTCATAACGGAAAACCGACACATTTGTCATCTGATACGTTTGTATAAAACATTATACTATCAAGGACGTAAAAACAATTTGCAGCTCATAGATATTTTTTGTTTAACTAAAGGTAGTGAAATGTTGTAGTCACCATTAAACGCTACATGAATAAAAACACAACAATTATTTCATCATTTTGAGCACTTCCTGTGTTGTATAGTGTTCGGAGTGTTGCAATCTTTTGGTTTATTGAAAATCAGTGAAATGTACAACATTTTCAATTATGTTTATGATTGTTGACAAATTCAAAATTTCACAATGAGAGAAGAAAACAAAAAGGTGTTGCTGTCACTCAGCTTGATATAACTACTTCCTGCGAATTTCCAATTGATGCGGAAGTGAAGTAATCAAATAAAGTTAGTAGATTTCATTGCGCCGCATTGACACATAATATCGTTATATTCTAGAAAGCTAATGAAACGTTTTATGAAAAATGTATCAATCTTTCAAACCACTTATTTTTTGGAATAAAGTCAACATTTTAGATTGTTTTGTCGGAAATTCGAAGGATTGGAATATGTATCATTTGTTATATTTTTATTTACAACAAAAGAGTGCTTTCTGGCGTTCAATTTTCCATTCATATGCCAGTTTCACTGTCTTAACTAAATTAGCTTTATCTGATATTAGATTGAAAGATGAGTTTCTATATAATGAACTATATGAAAAGCAAAACGGTTATTGTTGGATAGATTCGAAAATTATTTTTGACAATTGGATCATAAAGGTTTTGATAATATACTGGTAATACTTTACCTGTCCTCAAAAGTGCATCAATCCTCGACTAATAAAATTGTTGATATGTAGTTTATTTGACCGTAAACTTCCGAATTGTGGAGTTTTTACTATCACCTAAAAACAACCAGTGTCGAATACCCATGCGAGAGACAAGAAGTACGTAGTCGAAAGAGACAAGACAAATTTGAAACAAACTAAAAGATAAAACGAAAGGCTTGGAACTCCTTTACAAAACAGGGGTGGAATAAGGTGCTCATGAAGGGTAAGCAACACCCGTCGTGAAATCCTTAAACTCTAATCTGAATTAACGTCAATCCGAGAAGAGGTCAACTTATTACCGGTAACAGGTCCATTACTAGTTGAGATACACTGCTACCATATGGATCAACCAATTCGTGATGGCGAAATATTGGAAAATCCACAACAAAATCACGATTTTTAATCTTGCTTTGTCTTTTATAGTAAAATGAAGTAAAGGAAATATATTATAGTGCATGCCAATTTCCTATTTTTGACACCCAATAAACATACGGTGAATAAAATTGATACACTCATACTATCTTTGTTTCATATGCTCATAACCAATGCCATTCGCAATTAAGCTACTATGTCAAAAGTAGGCTAATAATAGAAATTGGACCGCCTAATTATTTCAGTACAAAACGGAAAATAGATCTCAATACTTTATTTCATGAAGATTTTTTGTTAGGCGCAGCTCAATAATCCCCCAAAATATTTCCGATTTAATTTCTTTTTTTTTCAAAATTACAAAATACTAATGTTACCTTATTCAGTCTTCTACTACTTGTAGGTTTTGACTTTCCATTCATAGTTTTGTCATAATCTCCTGCTTTTATACTTTTAAGTCTGGAGATACCTAATTTATTCCAGAGATCCATTTCTGGAAAGCGTAAAAATATTGTTGTAATTTCAAGATGTCCCTTTTTCAGTTTGTTAGGCTATCATTATTGTGTCGATTTTCAGAATTACTGTGGACATACTGCCTTATTAAAGTCGTGTCAACTTTTTGTTTTGACTCTTTTTTGATCTCGGTAATGAATATTATAATTGTCACTATCAACCAATTTTTTGTTTATCCGTACCATCAACAGTCGTTTTCCATTAGGTATTTTCCATTAAATGTTGAGAATGACTGTGAAAATAACTGTAAATAACTGTCGTAGTTGATACAAACATTTTGGAGAGTTGTGAACTAGCGTTCATAGTTGTTTCTAACACCGACAGGCACAGTATTTACCTGTACACGTTTTAACTGTAAGGGACTGCTTCATATGCCCGCAGTTATTCTCAATATTTTCCTGGAAACCCGTGAATGTGCATAACTACTAACGACACACACAGTACTTCTCAATGTTCTGGACTGTGGTTGGCTGTCGATGGCTGCTTTCAACATTTGAAGTCACTCTAAACATTAAAAAAGCAGCTGTCGACAATCATTAACAGTCAAGGTAAACGTTGAGAGGTACTGTGTTGACGTTGTTAGCAGTTATGCAAAGTCACTGGTTGTCCAGTTAAATGTTTAGAATGACTTCGGGCATTTGAAACGGTCCCTAACAGTTAAGTCTTGTACAGGAAAATACTGTTACTGACTGCCGGTGTTGAAAACAAATATGAACAGTTATTCACAACATTCCAAAAAGTTGGAAGCATCTAGGACATATATTTACAGTTATTTCTACAGTCATTCTCAACATCCAGCAGTTATTCCCTAATGGGAAATGACTATGGATGGTACGGACAAACAAAAAAATGCTTGATAGTATGTAGCAATGGACATCAGATTTTAAATGAGATAGGAACTGCTTACCATTCCGAACCGCTTGAGTTCAGCCGGATATTTTGGCAGGTCTGTATTGGCAATATAATTTCTTAGTTATAGGTGTTGTGTTACGTCTCAATAATGTTCTCGTGTTTGCTGTCTGTAGGCTTGCCTCCTATTGATTGACCCTTTGTTTTTCTCTAGTTCTTGTTTTAATGAGTCCTTAGACGTATTTATACTTGCCTGTTTTCAATTTAATTTATATGACACTTTGTCATGGCAACAGCCCTACAAAGAAATATTTTTAAACACTTTTGTGATTGTTTGTCAAATGTCGATCGTTAAGTTGTAGCTTATTTTACATATTGATCTTTTACAACAGGAGTTGCTTACCCTTCCGGAGCACCTGAACTCACCCTGGTATTTGTAGTGTTTGTGTTACTCCAGCTTTAGTTTTCAGTGTAGTGTTGTGTGTTCTATGTTTGTCTTTCGTTTCATTTTGTTGGCCATGGTCTTGCCTGTCTTTCGACGTAACGATTTCTGCCTGCCCCTTTGGTATCTTCGAATTCCTTGTACCTGATAGTTCCTCCAAATTGGGCCTTATATGTCTGGTTTGAATGGTCATCTTGAGACCATTTTATAAAGATTTTGGATAGAAATATCTGATTAATTTCAGAAGATTGTTAAGTGAATTTACCATAAGCCTCTGTTAAACTAAACTACTTTGACAGACATTTTGGTAGGCGCGCGGGGATTTTGATAGAACAATATCTATGGACCATTCTGCTTAAGTTTTATAATCACAACACTTCTTTTTTTTCATTCTTAGTAACGATTTCATCCTGTTTGATGGTTGGGGATGCCCAACACAACAAAATTTTGGTAAAAATCGACCCAAGGACCATTCCACCTAAGTTTGGTCACAATACGTCAAGTGGTTTCAGAAGAGAAGATTTTTTTTTATCATTGTGAGAAGGACATCAGATGAAAAGTGACAGCTAAGGCCAGTGTAGAATATCAGAAGTGCATGGTCAAAAGAGACAAGACAAATTTGAAACAAACTAAGATAAAACGAAAACAAAAGGAACAAAGACTTGGAATCCACGAACTCCTATATAAAACAGGAGTGTGATCAGGTGCTCATGAAGGGTAATCATCACCTGTCTTGCGCGCAACACCCGTCGTGGATTACGTAAGATTCAGTTTGAATCAGGAAATTGAAAACAACGCGAACGCAGAAAAAAAGTGAAAGCAACTGTTTTGACCGTGTTGACATATAATTCACGTCAATTCAGTAACGCCACGCGGAAGTTAAAAGATATAAAAAACTATCTAAGAACATTTGCAGCCGTTGGATTTCATTACCACTAGTATTCTGAAATACCCAGATGATCTCCAAAGTCATTTCTTATAAACATCATAAGGATATGGAAGCGGATCGATAAAATACTTTAAAGATTATCATTAAGAAAGTAGTTCGAATCAAACTCTTGAAGTTGTAATAAAGGAAGTATAAGAACAGTGGAAACAGAGAACTTTCTCTTTTACAATAAACAAAGCATTTCCACATGAATGAAACTACATAGCAGATTACTTTTGAGCTGCCTTAAAAATACTATACTATTGATCTCAAAAATAGTAACGTAAACGATACTGGTGATACAAATCAACATTTTTAAGACTTTTTATAATAAAATTTTTAATCTGTTCGCAAAAACCAATATTAACATCAAATCACAGTGACAGTAGAAGAAAGCTAATCTAAGTATTTATTCTGTAATTGTCCTTGTCTTTGTGTTATACAGTAGCGAACAAAACAGAAAGACCACCTTAGAAAGAGACAATTTAAATGAAACAGCAAGACCCATTATTAAGTACTGTGTAACAAACTAAGCATTGAAAGAGATGTCCGAGGTTAGGGACAATATCAGCCGCTTTTTCTGAAAATAAACTAAGATGAACAAAATGATGGCCCAATCATTGTTTAATATTACTGCAAAACTTAATGCTCATAACAATACGTATAGCTCATGCAAAATACAAAATATCTTCGCAAAAATTGCCGTAAAGTCATAGATGATTTTTATAGAAACTATACAACCATAACACAGATATGTACACTATTATTGCAGTAGAAAAGTGTAACAAAAATTAAAATCATGATTTTTGTTTCTATTACAACGTCGTGGAATCCTTTAACTAAAATCCGGTTAACGCCAATCTGAGAAAAGGTCAAACCGTTAACAGGTCCATAACTAGTTGAGATAAACTGAAACCATATTGATCGACCAATTTATGGTAGCGACCATAGAATTATGGAGGGGCAATTTCAACCTTGATTGGTTATATCCTTGTTGTAGTAATTTATGCGACAACATCATTGCTCTCTTCAGACAATCCCGATACTTGCAACAGGCACGAGAGTATCGAATCAACACACTAACCCTGTTGGCAGTGGAAGCAGGAATATGGCCACATAAATATGAGAAGATTAAAATACTAAGTAGGAAAACGTAAGTCGTAAATCTTAGAAGAAAGTTTTCCCTCTTTTTTAATTTCGAGGAACAAATCTAGGTAGGAAGCAGATTTTGTTGAATTTGTGGTCTCTTTAATTTATAGTTCGCTGGGATATATTTAATCATGATGCTGAATGAGCGCAGGATTATTCAATGACAAAACATCATCAATATAGCGAAAAGTAAAATTAAACGATCTGGCCAATATTTTTTTGTTATTTCTCAGGAGTCCATGGATGAATTCTGGGTTCATGCTAATATAAAATCAAGTTGGCTAGTAGGGGCGCACAATTTGTGCCCATTGAAATGCCAACGGTGTGTTGAAAAACTCGTCCATCAAATTCAACAAAAAATGTTGTCAATCAGAAAATCCAGCATTATTAGAATATCATATTCACTGTATTTATAAGGGGAAGCAGTGTGTTCTCTTACAAAAAAGACATCTTTTTATCTAGAAATAAATATTTATATCTTGGATTTCCATTTTGTTTAACAAAACCACTGATGTTTTAATTTCTTAAGACGGTCTTTAAGTTGTACAAGTGAAATCATGGTATAAAGGGTTGAAAATTCAAAGGTTTTGATACTTGTATAAAATTTTAAAGAATCAGATTTGATGTACTGAAGCAGGTCTTTTCGAGTTTTAATATTCACATTTGATTAACACCGCTTGTGGAGTACGCTTAATCACAGTACTTTTGAAGGACTTCCTTGACTGTTGACAATATAATTGTAATATAAAAATAGGAGATGTGGCATGATTGTCCATGAAACAGCCATCCACCAAAATGACAGTCGAATTAAGAATTAAACCTCTTCAGGTCCCATAACGGCCTTCATAGATGAGTCCATACTATAACGGAAGCAATAAAATTACTCAAATAAAAAATTAATTTTGTAAGGCTTGGTGGAGAATCTGGATGAACCCGCTTTATATCTTTCTTTATATGGACACTTGTGTAGTTTTAGTAGCCAGATTAAAGTGGCAAGATCCGAATCGTCTTCTTGGGTGTCAATACCAAACGAAGACAGAATCGACCAGTGGTAAACGAGGATTTCTTCTTTAGAAAGTGTATATGTTGGAATATCAGATGTATCGTTGATGTCGAACTCTTTTAACAAGCAATCCAGGTAGAGTTAGGAATTGAATATATAGATTGCTGTTGTTTTAAAGGTTATGTTACGTGTATTTTTAATAATATTCAGGTAAGTCAAGTGTAGAATACCCATGCGAGAGATCAAAACTGCATAGTCCAAAAAGACAAGACAAATTTAAAACAAACTAAAAGATAAAACGTAAACAAAAGGAACAAAAGATTGGAATCCACGAACTCCTTTACAAAACAGGAGTGGGATCAAGTGCTCCGGAAGGGTAAGCTTCCCCTGTCCTGCGCGCAACACCCGTCATCTATTTAAACCTTTCATTATTGTTTTACAATCCACAATCCACTGATTATATATTTTCATTTATCATGTTTATGGTGATCATGTACATTTCAATCATGGGTCAACGGACGCAACCAACTCTCTTTTAATCATAACTTTTTTTCCCATTCTAAAAAAAACGGAAAATGCTCTTAGACTCGTTTGAGGAGTTTTACGTGTTCTCCTTGGTTCCGCTACAAGCGCTTCTCTCTTGACAAATATCCCAGTGTGCAAATGCTAAAATAAGAAATATCAACAGCATGTAAAACAAATGTAACGAAATACTGACTAATTTTAAAATGAGTTTGAGTGTATCATATTTCTCGAAATATTTATTCATTTATTTATATATCTCTTATTTTTATTCTGCGTCGTTATACATTTTCTATATACGTTTATATTATTTTTAATTTGTAATTTTATTTTGAACTGTGATATGAATGTCGGTTTTACACTTCAGCAATCTGTTCTTATAACTTTTGTTTTATATGTAAATAGACGATAAGTTGTTTAAATGTTGTTGATTTGAACTATTTATTTTATTTTCAGTTTTATATGTATGTTCGCGCCACGATATGGCTGAAATATTGCCGACGTGGCATTAAACAACAAACAATTAATGAATTGTTGAATAGAGAGTCAAGGTTGTTTCCAAAGGGCTCAATACTGAAAGATCTTAAAATTGTGTTATGAAACAAACATTTCTACTATTATTGAATCTCAACTGCCCAATGTTTTTGGTAAAATGCTGCTGATTTGAGGTAACTCCTTGAAATATGTATACGTCATATTAACAAGTACTTCTACTATTTGTGGATCTAGACTTCACTATTGGTAAATTGCTTCTGATGAGTGGTAACTCCTCGTAATACGTATAAAATGTATACAACATAATGGCATTCACAGCATTGGTTATCATTTACATTTGTTTTTTGCGGCCATGGTTTTTTTGTCTGAAATGAAATATATTGCAGTTTTTACATAATTTTGCAGCATTTAACTATACTGTGAACTCCATCAAAATTTCGCAATTTATCATGCATTATTTCATTGTTGTGAACATTTCCAGTGCATTCATTGTATTTTTATCTTTTCTCTGATAAAATATGCAATGAAATTAATCGATATTTTATATTCGGCATAAATTTGTTTGTTACCATGTACCACGGCCTGTCTAATTGTAACGTAGAATAGTACTATAGTAGCGTGTAGGTGTTTAAACAATTTCCATGATTATTCAAAAATAGTGTGTAATTGGTATAGATCAATCAAACACATGTCTGATATAAAAATTCAAAGAATTTTCCTAATTCAGTGTGGAAATGTACATCGGCTGATATTTCATTAACCTTTCCTTATGATGAGCTACGACCTGCGATATTCAATTAATAGACATCATGTTGAAAGGTTAAATGGACAATTAGTATGACTAACGACAACTTAAGTAATTTAACTTTGACAGAAAATATGAACAATGTGTAATTGGTACAACTATTTTCAATTATTTTGGAAATGGCTAAAATCGCTAATCATCCATTTGTTAACAACCCGAAGTGTTTTTTTCAAAGGAATTGATCAGAATTAACCATAAAAATCCATGACCGACCATCCATTTGTTAACATGCCCAAGTTTTTTTATCAAAGGAATTGATCAGAATTAACCATAAAAATCCATGACCGATCACCCAACAGAACGGGATTGAATACCATGCAGTATGGTATAGAACTGAAGTGGATGAATACAAGAGAAAACGCTTGCCAACCAGGAACAAAATTTGCTGGAAAGGCTATTGATACATCTGATTTAGAATTAACTTTACAGCTATTACTTTCTGCTTCTTATTAACAAATTAACATTGATGTGATTCTAAAATTTAACAAAAATATTCAAATAAACATTTGAACCGTAACAGTGGAAAGTGAAATTAAGAAAAGTATGCATTTTCATGTTCTGTGCTCAAATCATGTTTGTACTAACACTGGTCATCTGTGGATTAGGCCTATCAGTTTCGCTTCGGTTGAATTTCATTGATATTATTATAGGGGTCTTTTTGTAATGTTATTTAATTGTGATGGTTGAAATATAAAATTGATAAAGTCATTTTTTACATTTCTTAATATGTCTTTGGAGTCATGAATATTTAATTTATATGCCTGTAAAAAGGTTCGTCCTTATAACACTGATCATTAATATAATTTGTGTACCACTGCAGTGGAATAACAATTGTTATATATAGCGGTAGGCTGTGACACATTGATGATAAAAATTTTGTTTATCAAAAAAAACCTCTCTATCGTTTAATGTAATGGACTAAATAAAAAAGCAACATCACCACATCTCATTTAGAAGTTAGTGAAAGTTCAAAATCAGGAGTTCTCTTCACGAACTCTAACCAATGTTTGATCATACTCCTTGTGTGATTGAGCTTTAAGTCGTCCGGATTAAAGACAAAGTTTATGACCGTATATCAAAACGTTAATAAATATAACAATGCAATTGTATCATGCGGCGACATTAAAATAAAATAGATTCTTGTTGGATCCAACTCTAACTCTTCTTAACACGGCTAAAAGAGAGAATATAGCAAACAAATAGTTAAACTGTACACATCATTCCAGAAGTCAACCAGACAATAATATAAAAATCAAATAAGAGTAAAATATAGGTACTTGCTGAGTGAATGCTTGCATTTAAAAACAAAAGCTCAGTTTGCTTTCAAGCGTAAAAAACAACAATTTAACCAAAAAGGAAAGAAACAGAACTTCTATTAAATGTAATGGTAGTTTTTAAGCCCCGCCTTGAGGCGACGGGAGCATTAAGTTTTTCCCCGGTATGTTCGTCCGTCCGTCAATTTTTGTCAAAAGATATTCCAACTTGTGTATTTTGGATTGATTTGATATTTGGTCTGAAGCATTACAATGTAAGATGTATGATAATGAATCAGGATGGGTTATACCATGTCTCATTTTTTCAGGTTCGACAGATGTCGAATTTTTTGTCCGAGACATTGATTGAATTTTAGTGCTGTGAAATTTTCGTCAAAAGATTTCTCGGCATTTGTATGTTGGATTGATTTGATATTTGGTCTGAAGCATTATCATGGTGAGTTGTACCGAGTCGCCCCTTTTCAGGGCCGACAAATGTCTATTGCCTGTTTGCCGGGAAGGGGGCATCCATGTCCCATAGAAACATCCTCTCTATGTAATAATAAATGCTACC
>JARWCS010136900.1:0-14649 GCA_034783895.1 Geukensia demissa | reverse complement strand
AACGGAAGACAAACATAGAACACACAACACTAAACTGAAAACTAAAGCTGGAGTAACACGAACCCCTACAAAAACCATGGTGAGTTAAGATGATCCGGAAGGGTAAGAAACGCCTGCTCCACTAGTGTCACCCGTCGTGTTACTCAGTATAGACAAAGTAAATAAGTAATCAAAACTATTAAGGCGGAAGGAATCCTACATTTATGCTTTTAGTTTAAATGTAGTAACATTGAAAATGAAAAGTTTTTATAATAGGAGAAAAATCATATGTTTTCAGTGTTATTTATTAATCAATGTCGAACATATGTTTATTGATGCGTTCTATTTATCAACACCAGAACCATCAAGTTCACGGAATGGATAAACAAATTAGAATTTTAAAAAGATCAAATTTATTGATCTCTATGGTTTATTGGCCTAAAAATGTTTCATTCTAGGTCGTCGACGAATTAAAATTTAGTATTTCAAGATTAAAAGACTACTGAAAAAATTTAGTGATAAATTTATTGAGAGGGCGGGCTCTAATATCATTGGCAATCCTTTGGCCGTTATTCAGTCTGCGTGAATATTAGATAATGTCCATACATTATT
Source organism: Geukensia demissa (assembly GCA_034783895.1). NCBI lineage: Eukaryota > Metazoa > Mollusca > Bivalvia > Mytilida > Mytilidae > Geukensia > Geukensia demissa. The sequence continues at coordinate 14,058 of JARWCS010136900.1, read as the reverse complement.
AGCGGTAGGCTGTTGACATTGCAGAAAAAATCAATTGCAGCACAGTATTTTGAAATGTTCCCCATATTATCGTATATACTTATTATATTTAGTACAGTCAAAAACGTGCTAGTTCTGTGACCTTAACAAAATATCCAATTGTTGGAAACCGTGTTGTGCATTACATTTGTCTTTCTGTTTAAAATGGGGATACAAGCCACTTGCAATGGAATTTTAAAATGGAAGAAATTTTTAGTTGTGTTTTTGACACCCTTTCTTCTCCTCCCGTTACCTTTAATTGTAGATACCAAGGTAAGTCATTTTTTTAAATATCTTTTTTTAAAGGTCATTAATTATTTATAAAATAAAGCGTTTAAAGTTACCGACAATACTTTAAACAGCCATGTCCTTCTAACTTCTGTTGTTTAAAACATTATACATTCTGATTTGAATTTTAAAAGTAAACGGTTTAAAATTGAATAATAAAAAGAAAATTGAAAATGATGAAACATGAACTCTATGGGATAATTAATTTCTTTTTTTATTCACACTTATTCGTTACATCAAGATAACATAATTTGATTGGTTTGTGGGGGCAATGAACTTAAGTCTAACAGTTTGACAGTTAGTAAGAAAATATGGACGAATCAAACACGGATATTTGATAACCGCTACTATTGATTTGAGCAGTCACATGTTGAATACTACTGAGTATTGTAGAACTATATATTGATTAGCGTCATCCTCAACCCATTGCATACCTAGGAGAGTTGAAGCTGAGGTCAGTAACACGAAACAAGGTCAACTCTTTGTAAAGTTATAAGTAAAAACAGATTATAATTACATGCACTGATGTATTTAATTGTTTCGGTAATAAAAATGCAGTACATAAATTTTGACTGCAGTTGTTGATTAACGATTGTTTTCTGACATTCATTTAGTAAATAGTAGTATAATTGTCTGTTATAGTAAACTATGTCACAAAATCAATTTAAATTTAATACACTGCTTGATAATTTTATTTTCTCTAAATGCAATTGTAATAAGAGGGTTATTTTCGTGCAACGTTTTTACCGATTTTTATTTCAGGTTTTGTCGTGCTAGAGGGTCGTTAAATGCCGTGTTTCACGTGTCTTGATCAAGCCATTTTCTAATTTTTCGTTCCTCGTGTTAAGACATTTTATTTCTCGTACGTCCGTGCGCAGGACCCCCTGGACCACCCTCTAATAAATCAAACATTACACGGGTGGTAGTTTTTATATAACCTGGTTTGAGTGCAAAGTTAACAAGGTAGAAACCAAACGATATAAACACCAGAACAAAAATCGAAACAGTGGAGAAAAAAATAACAAGATAAACAGTATTAAAAATTCATCCATGATACCAACGGCATTGACACCACGATTGTTTTACAAAAATCAAGCAAAGTAAGCTGACATCGTCAAATAAAAAAAATGGCGCAAACCTATATTTTATCTCACCGACCAGCGACCATCTATGGCGGTTCAAGGATTTAAAATGCGTCTCTTTCAGATGTCGAGGTCATTGGTTCTCGGGTCTTTATCTTTCACATTGTTTGTTTTGTATTATAATATGTATAAGATTGGGGCAAGCCTTGATTAATTTTCATTTGTTTGGGGCTATCTAGAGCTCATAACAAAAAATGGGATTTCTTCCGTTACTTACGGAGAAAGTTGTATGGTCCCCTTGACATTTACCCAATATCACCTTTTTTAATATTGTGTCTTGCATACAGATTTACTTTTAACATGTGTTACACGAACTTAACTTTGTTTAAAAGATTACCTTAGTAACAGATGATTTAAAGGTCATGCCAGGATAGAGAACGGGTCGTATCGGGTCACGTATTAATTGTGTTTGATTAACTAGTTCAATAAACGCGTATTTGAACAAATGTTATAGTTGGCAAAACGTGCTGCAATCTTAAAAAACATGAAACGAGAAATAAAATGGTCTATTTAGTTGGCATAGAAAGTTTAACGGTGAGGGACGATGTAATAGATGTATTGATAACCGAGTTCTACAGTTTAGGATAATGTCAGAGGTACCTATTTTTACTAATCAAACAACCAACAGGTGTGTGTATTGGATAGTAAAAGGCTAATTATATACATTAAGCAATATTCTCATGCATTAGGCCCACCCCGTGACTAATTAATGCACAAGAACAATTAATTGTCATTCTAATGCAGAAGTCCCCAACGGACAGTGCTGATCGGAGGACAATGCAGGCTGGCCATATCCTTTATTTACATGCTTTTATATTTTACTGTAACTTCTTTAACGGTGTAAGCATTGTTTACATGTCCTTACACTCGTTCTGGGGCCTTTTACAGCTTTAGTATCCATAATTGAAGGTTGTTAGATGTTTTAAATTTATACTTGTAGGATGTCTGTGTCATAGACAATCATACCACATTTTCTATAACTTGCATTGTCGTGCATATTTCGTTACTTGTATTACAGGTACTTCCGCTTCCTTCTTGTGATATTTTATAGGTAATTATGGCAATAGATCTAGTTCAAAATATTTAAAACATTTTCACATATCATTACGCAACTTATTAAGAGTGCACAAATGTTAACAGATATCTAGAGTAAATGTCAAAGAAAGCGTCATATCGATTGATCTTTATTAAATTGAAAAAATTTTGCTGTCTTACTTAAGATGAATTTCGTTTTTGTTCAATTGCTAGCTATGTCTTGCTCAAAATGAATTTTTGAATAATCTTAATTAACTTTAAAATAATTGAAGATTTTGCAATTACAAAAATATTAACTGATTAAGCAAGCTTGTAATTAACTCTTAATATTTGTCTACATAGAAATTAAAGATATTGAAGATTTAATTGAAACCCCAAAAGTCTTATCAATTTTCTATATTCGGATTTTTACCAGCAGCCAAATGAAATATTATTTACTTGAAAAATAGAATTCAACATTTTAGTACAAAATAATAATTAGATAAATGTTATTAAGCTGTAAAATTGTCTGTCCAACTCTGCTGTTTTTACCTCAGATAGGAACGATACGTTTCGTCGCTACCTGATATAAGTCATGTGACAAATTATAAGTTCTTAACGTTTTCTTGGAACATTGACAGTAAAGACACAGGGCACGTGACACAGGGTTAGTTCTGTTTTAGAGTTGTCAAGATTAGTAATTGTCTTTGCTTGGTTTATCATTTTAATTTTTCTCGCTTCTTCTCGCATTCGGGTCTGTTAGTAATAGATAAGTGCATGGCCTTTTGTGTTTTATTACCATTTCCCAAATTTAATTTTAGTTTTTATTTGGTATTGTATATGACAGGGATCACGGACATGTCTTGCACAAATTCGTCAACAAAATCAGAGTTTGTACCTTGTACTGTATCTTTTGTTTATTAATTGTTTTAACCTTGTTTTTTCCTTAGCCATTATGACTTATGAACTGTTACAACCAACCAGACAAGACAATTTGTCTTGTGATTATTTCATTTGTCACAAAGGTTAAGAAACTCGCACACACTTACTTATTTTGTCTGACATACATTATATTTGTGTATTTCCTTTCACAGTAATGTGGTTTCATAAATGATATTTAGGGATTGACATTTCAAAGTATTAATTTGAAAACAATCATTTTATTATATGTCAATAATTCAACTTTTAATACATTTAATTAGATGAACATAATTAAAATTTCCATTTGTTTTATGAAACAATGGTATGGTAGATTACCCATTTCCTGGCATTTCCTAATTGGAAGTGGTTTAGTTTAGCCTTGCGGAATTGTCGTTTTTATGGGGTGTGTGATTTAGAATGATTGTAATTTGATTCGGTACATTTACCTACGTGAAGATTGTACTCCCATACCCATAAGGTTTATCTAGGCTTTTCACTAGGCTCGGGTCAGTTTCATATTCCATTGGTTTTTCCAACTAGATACAAAGTTATACAGTTTTCTTTTTCATTTAAATTATTACATGTATAGTGTTATTTGAACTCAGTTTAAATGTTAGCTCCTGGCGTATGGAAAAGGAATTCGAAGATATCAAAGGGGCAGACAGAAATCGTTAAGTCGGGAGACAGTCAGGAGACAGTCAGGAGACAGACACGACCATGGCCAACAAAATGAAACGAATTCGTTAGTTTCAATCTGAACATGGTCTGTTATTGCAGAATGATTGTAATATTATAAAGATTATGGTTATATACCACTCACGTTGTAAAATTGCCAGCAATGTTTAAAAAAAAATTTATAATTTATTGATATTTTATTTAAATTGGCATTCAAGTAAATAATTCAAAATTTTATTTTATTGACAGAAATCAATAAATCTTAACTAACACTTAAGTTTAATGAATACTGATTTAATATATTGCTCCCCTACTGCAGGGTCGTATGTCTAGATATATACATCCCTACCTACTGTGACCTATTATCTGTCGTTGTTCTTCATATTTTCTTCTCATTAAGATTTTATCAAACGAGCTTTTTATAAAATTAAATAAAAAAAATCATTTTTTGTTTTATAAATGCGAATAAACAATGATAAGCCATTGTAAAATCGATATCAATACAGAAGAAGAAGATACTAAACTAGTTTAACCCCACCGCATGTCTCATGTGCCTGTCCCAAGTCAGGATTTGTGGTCATAGGTTTTGTTCTTATGTTTAATGTTTTGTTACATTTACATAATATTCAGGTAAAAACAGTATTTCTTACGCATACACGATTTTTATTTTAGGCGATTAAGAGCTTTTCACAAGGAGTGGTATAAGGAATTCGAAGATACCAAAGTGGCACTATTTCACTCTTGCTGAAGGCCTTGTGGTGACCTCTATATTTGTAAATTCGATCCCTCCGTTTTTCTCATGGTTGTAGTGCAGTCTCTCGGACATTTACCACATATCTTTTCATTTTCCTATAAAATCTGAGTAACCGTTGAAAAATAGTTATTCAAAACAATCCATCAAAACTAAACCAAAATGTAACGACGATTTGAATTGAAAGAGAGACATCTTTGTAGTACAAATTCACTAATCGACAGAACACTAAGATTGAACGGTACATTTTGTAATACCGAGACGTCATAAGAAATGTACTAAATGTTGGAAACTGATAAGTTAATGTAACCTAGAAAGGGACTGATAAGTAAACAGAGGCGGAATAAACTGGTATTAAATGGCGACTCAAATACAAGGCGAAAGTCCTAAAATTAGAGCACATCATAGACATTGTTCTGAATTTTTATCAGACAACAGAAAGGGCGACTTTCGAGACTTTGTCAACAATACTCAGTCTAAATAACCTAAGTAAGAAAGTACAACTGTATTATAATAATGCTTTCGGTTATTATAAAAATGTCTAATGCTATATTGGTTCCAACTATTTTCTCATCAAGAAAAACAAAAACAAATCTGTGAAATGATTAAGCGCACTTTCATGCTGTTAAATAAGTAAAAAAGGCAAGCAGGCAAAAAGAAGCTGTAAATTAAACCGACTAATTTGGAAATGCAAAGTGGTGCCTACAAGGGATGTTTCCTGAACGATGGAATATAACCTAAGGAAGACGACCATCCTGCAGGACAAAAGTAGAAGCCTCATTGGCCTAACGGACTCTTATCTGGGTCTTTATTTTGGCTAAAACATTCTATATGTATATGGATTCTGTTTGAACAGTAAAGTAAAATGTTAATGACCAGAAACTAGAGTAAATTAATGATAAGTTTTACTTGATGATAATGCTTAAAATATTAACAAGAAGATGTAGAAAAACTGTTTATGAGACAGTTATCCAAAACATATGAATTACAAACATCTACAGTTTCCGCCTTAAGGCTTTCAGTAATAGACAAATATCCACAACGTAAGGCAAGATGGGAGGCCCAAAAATTAAATGATATTCATATGTAACAATAATCGACAAAATTTAATGGAAAACAAGTAACAGTAGAACATAAAAAACAACGACCTCCACTGGACTACACGTTCTTGGATTTGGACAGCCACATAAAGTATGTAGCGGGGTTAAACATTAAAGGGCGTTTAATCCTCCCCATTGTTTATGACAAGACAACATAAAACAAACGTCAAATACAAGAGGGTTAACATGAGAAGTCGCTACATAGTACGCAGACAAAAAAAATATAGCAAGTGATAACGTGATATACCGACCTCAAAAATATGCTCGCTACACCAGGGACATCAATCAAAATGTAAATTATTAGCCAATGTGGATTTAAAAGAACAAAATATTTAGAATAATGTTATAAAGATAACTTTTATAGTGTACTCAAGAAAACTATAATATTGCCATGCCATATTCACATGTCGCCGTTCCCTGTTTTACACAAACAGACCTTTATTTAGCGTGAAGGTGTAGTGTACTCAAGAAAACTATAATATTGCTATGCCATATTCACATGTCGCCGTTCCCTGTTTTACACAAACAGACCTTTATTTAGCGTGAAGGTGTAGTGGGAAGGGGGGAAACTCTTGGTTTGATTCTACCCTTGACATAAACAATTTTGGCCTGCAAACGTTTCTTATATAAACTGCTTTACATAAAATTTTCTTATCCATAAGCCGAGCGAAAAAATAATCTAGCTTTATGGTTTGCTAAGTTTATATAGGTATAATGGTTTCAGATTTATGTATCTATTAATTTCACATTTGAAAACAACCTTGAATGCGTCATTGACTTGTAGAACAATTCTTTACAATGATGGGGATTCATTTATCATCTGTAAGTTGTACAGTAAAAGGGTTATATAATTAAGAAGATCTCAGACTAGAAGATTGTTGTTGCTATTTCCGGTTCTGTACATCTAATATGCTGTCTTGCTCCAATTTAGATTATGGTCTTCAATTACATCCTTATGACAAATATGGAGTAAAAAATATATTACAGCAACTGCATCAAATAAACCTTATAAAGGATTATTTCTGTAGATTTCTGTAAATTACCATATATGACAAATGTCTTAATACTCCATGCACTCATTTGCATGTCTTATATTTCCCATTTGGTAAATTAAAAATTTATCAAACTTAAAGATTTTTAGAAATTTTTAATTAACAAAATGGGAAATATAACACATGCAAAATATAAGTTAGATTATATCTACCATCTCCCCTTACATAGAAATTATGTACAGAGTCTATTCAGTGAATTCGACAATAAATGCTTTATTTAAATGCAAAACAGTATTCAAAATTATAAAATTATTTCTATCTCTCCTTGCATATTATATGTCCTCCATAGATAATATTAAGATACAAAATCCGTTAAAGCGACTATAATCATAAATTTTGTGTTTTGGTAGATGACTTTTTGTGCTGTATATTAGAACGTTTACATAACTGTTATAATATCTATTACATAATTGTTTATGTTATTTTGTTTAATCATTCATTTCAATTGAATATTCCATTGTGTAACAGTAAATTTTACGTATTTAATTTTGATTTTTGATTTTATTCTATTGCATCTAAATACCACAGTAGTCTCTGTAACCTATATGCTTATCTAGATGATATAAGTTTAAGTCGTGGAATAGTTTTCTTTCTGACATAGTAAATATTTTGACATAATATACCCGACCAACTGCCTCGTGCAATATAACATTTGATCGTGTGTCAAGAAAATGTGGATAATTTAAATTACGATATTGTAATATTACACTATAATAACAAATTTTGTTTGACATATACCTCGTGAGTGACATGACATATATGGCATAGATCATGTAAGCTCAATATCAAATCCTAACCTTAGGATTCGTGTTTCCAAAGTAATGTCACGAATACGTACAATGTATAACGAAAAAATGACAAAAGGGTTAAACTGATACTAAAATTGAAAGACAGCTTGTAAGGGAATATTTCATTCAAAGCTATCAATTGATTGGTCGGTATATGATAGCATTATATGACCATCAGTTGAATGATCTCTTTGAAGGCATTTATTATTTAGCGTTTCTCCTAGTTAACACTCGTGTTAGTCAGCACAAATGAGTAGGAAAGGTAAGGCCAATATTTGGCCCAAATTTTGCATTTTATAACATAACACCAAGTTGTGAAAATGCTGTTTAATAACTCTTTTTTAATACTAGTAATTCATTACATACATATTTGTTACTTTTTCTACAAATAAGCTTGACACTTTGACTAGTTCATCAATAGTGTAACATTTTCTGTAAAAATACCAAATGTTTTGAAGTGTTTTGTTAAAAATAGATATGAATACACAAAAACATCACAAAGATATTTCAACTAAACATTTTTACTTGATATATCTTTAATTGTGCAAAGTTTGGTTCTGACGTTTTGTACGACCTTTATCAAAATCGAAAAAATATCAAATATTGTATCAAATTTAGCAATTTTCTTCTTCTTTTTTACATTTAAAGGGATTTCTTGAAACCGTTGTAGAACCAATAAAACTTAAAAACTTTTTGATTTACTTTTTATTGACATTTTCCAATGCGAATGATGTAGAATAATAGATATCGGTCAATTTTCATTTTTAACCAAAATCTTGGGCCAAAAAAGTGGCTTATTGTTTGTTGTTTAATAGCCCCAGTTGATAACGAAGGATATACAATCATCACCTAATTTATATAGCTATATAATTCAAATATTGTTAAAATGCTGCAATTCGAATGGGCAGTACCATGACAACAGAAAAGTTAGCACGTCGATAAACTTAAAACAATGTTGATCACATCATGAAACTAAATCAACACACCTTAAAATTGTTCCACTTTTTGAATTATATTGTTGCATCATTTTTGATTATTTGACTTATTAACTGGAATTATAAGTAATAAATGCGATCTTTAAGGAATTTATTTATGCATTAACTCAACCTTTCACTCTCAAAAAAACGTTTGTCAAATGACGATTATTTGACTGTTTTGGAGCTATTATGTTATTGTGTCTATATTTAAGACTATTTTACTAGATATAGCTTTCTAAGCCTGGTCAGCATGATTATTTTATCCGTTTTATATTTAGATCATTACTTCGTCTCAGACCATTGCAGATTTCTCAAATTATCCCTGAACTGTCCCTGGTTTTTGTAGGGTTCATGTTACTCCAGCTTTAGTTTCAGTGTAGTGTTATGTGTTCTATGTTTGTCTTTGGCCATGGTCCTGTCTGTCTTCCGACTTAACGAATTCTGTCTGCCCCTTTGGGATCTTCGAATTCCTTTTAACAAGACCGAATGCAACTGTGTTAATGAGCCACAACATTGTATAACAGGTTATGTAATGGTAAATATAATCACTATTAAAAAAATATTTACGCTTTGGCAGATCGCGATGTAATTGTTCGAAAATAACTGATTTACAAGATGCACATTATAATGCAATAATGACTTTTAATTCGCTTGCTAGAGCAGATTTTTACATCATCTTTTAAACATACTGTTAACAGTCAATGCATGGTTGATCCAATTATTTTAATCGAATGAATCTAAGTTTCACAATTTGACATATCCAATCGAGCAGTAAATGGCAAAACCGTACATCTCCTTGTTTATAATTTGTTTTTCCCTTCTGCGTTAAAAGGGTATGAAGGTATGATTTGTACTATTTTCTCATTTAAAGGCTTTCTTGTACTGTATTTACATTGAACGGCTTTATTGTACTATATTCGCATGTACTGTCTTCACATTTAACTGCTTTCCTGTACTGTATTCACATTGAATGGCTTTATTGTACTTTATTCACATCTAAAGGCTTTTTTGTACTGTCTTCACATTTAAAGCCTTTCTTGTACTGTATTCACATTGAACGGCTTTTTGGTACTGTCTTCACATCTAAAGGCTTTTTTGTACTGTCTTCATATTTAAAGGCTTTGCTGTATTGTCATCACATTTGAAGGCTTTCTTGTACTTTCTTCATGTTTAAAGGCCTTTTTGTACTATATTTACATTTAAAGGCTTTCTTGTACTGTATTCAAATTTAAAGACTTTCTTGTATTGAATTCGAAGATACCAAAGGGACAGACAGAAATCTTTAAGTCGGAAGACAGACAAGACCCTGGCCAACAACATGAAACGAAAACCAAATATAGAACACACAACACTGCACTGAAAACAAAAGCTGGAGTAACACGAACCCTACAAAAAATAGGGTGAGTATTGGTGCTCCGGAAAGGTAGCAACTCCTGCTGCACAAGTGGCACCCGTCGTGTTACTCAGTAGACAAAGCCGGTGTACTGTCATCGATATAAGTCACAACCGGTATAGAAAAGGATTTGTATTCACAACAGTGGGAAACAATCCATCGTCATTTGTGAAATGGATATTTCGTATCTACACATTTGAACATCGGATGATAATTTTTTTGAGTGATAATCACATATATCGTTTTCTTTTAAATTCGTTTCTATTCAGTCAGAAAATGATATTTCGGTAATGCGCCAACTTGTCAGGTGATTGTGGTTGTTATAAACTAAAAAAATCGGCAAGGGTCTCCATTTTTCCGAATCGACGATTTTCCGGTCGCAGCCTGTAATAATTATTGCCTTTACACCCGCAGTTATGCATTAACATCCGTTTTAAAGACTTTTAGAGAGCACAGACACGTATAACCCTGCTTCCGACACCTGAAATAAATTAAAAAAAACTTTGAACCAATAAATTCTCTCCCGCCTCTTCGGAAATTAGAATGGTCCTCCTTCTAGTTACAGGCGAGTATGCTATAAAAGCGTGTCTCTGGAAAGTACGTGTAGTATGTCTCGTCGGACCTAAAGGGTATCACCTCAAGGACGTTTTTTTATAAATGACATTGGAATGCCCATTTTCCATATCAATATCTACCTAAGTAAACATGTACATTGACAACGTACTTATTACAGCGGCTCTCTTGACCTATAAATGTTTTGGTAAAATGTGTATATATATATATCTGTCGGACAGTCTTTTATACCAAATGTTTTAAACTTGAACTTTGATAAGGATAAAAGTTCTGTTCTTAGAACTTTTCTAATAGTAGCTAATGTACAATAAGTTCGTCATGAAAACTTGCCTTTAAGCAGCAATACATGAAGCTTCTCATTTGAGTACACTGCTAATCAGTTTAACAACATTGAAAAGTATTTTCCAAGGATGAAGGTATATGCATTTATATACACTCTAATTTAATGAAGTTATGGGGTGTTCAGTTAACTTTCCTTACGTAAATATTATTTTATTTTAATTCCAGTGTAGAATACCCATGTGAGAGATCAGAAGTGCATAGTTCAAAGAGACAAGACAAATTTGAAACACCCTTAAAGATAAAACGAAAACAAAAGGAACAAAGGCTTGGAATTCACGATCTCCTTTACAAAACAGGAATGTGATCAGATGCCCATGAAGGGTAAGCATCACCTGTCTTGCGCGCAGCACCCGTCGTGGTTTCCTTAATGTCAATATTAGTGTCAAATCAGGATCTCAAAATCAGTAGTGTTAATTTGTTTCAAATGCGGAAGGAATCAATGAACTCCAATATAAACAGAAGTGTGATCAGGTGTCATGAAGGATAAGCATCACCTATCTTGCGCGCAACACCCGTCGTGAAAAATCCTTAAACTCTAATATGGGTTAAAGTCAGTCCGAAAAGAGATCAAATTATTTTTGTATTACCGGTAACAGGTCCATTACTAGTTGAGATACCCTTATTTCAAATTTTATGCTAGTCTTTTTATTGATTTCGTAGCTTTTGGTACAAATTACCTAATGTCTTTTAAAAAGCAATAACTCGAGAGATTCAATCTAATCCTTAATTAGGTTATGACCTACACCGGGAAATAGAGCAAATTACATCCGTTTCCAATTATTGTTTTTCTTTAGGAAGAAAATATCGATGTTTTGAAGTTACTAATTTTGACGATTAACAGATTTAATGAATTAGTTGAAAAAAAAAGAAAGAAAAACATGTCCAGTATTATCAAATTTCTTATATTTGCACCGCATTATTAAACCTTCATTATTACAATTATTGAAGATTCTCCATACAATAGTTTGTTTGGAGTTTCTGAATATAGGCTGCATAATTGAAATTCAATCTGCATTGTATGTTTTAGTGTCAGGTTATTTTTCATTATTAAATTTGTTGCATGTAAATATTCCATAGAATAGGATAAGAAATATAGTTTACATTGTTTCTGCATTTCTGTCGCACATTGTTATGCAGCAATCTTGGCAAATACATAAGATCAAGAGTTAAACATGCTTTATTCCAAAAATTTGTATTGTACTGTTTACTTATGACCAAATGACATTGACATTGTTCTTATTGTACTAGATATCTAGGTGACATACAAACGTACGCGCCCAGGTATTTCCGATGGCTTTTATGCACAATATCTTGATCTTTAACTTCGGTCAAAGTAAAGAATAACCAAATAAAAATGTGTTCTCATTATATCTGTTGTGACACAATTTTTCTTTACTTTCCGTCTCAATTAAGCCACTCATTCGTATTTGCTGTTTTTTATGTTAAATAGGGCCGATCGAGCAAATTTCTTATTTATGAAAAGATAAAGATTCACTTTACATTTTCATTGGGCGGTAAAAGGTTGCCGTATCAAAATTGGAGTTGTTGCATGATGAGACAGCCATCCACAAAATGACAGTCGAATTCAAATTTATACAACTTATTAAAACTTATTTACACTTATTTTGCAGATATTGTTATATTTCCTATTGCTTTATAATGTCTACGAGAACGTTCCAACCTCTGATAGCTTTTAAGAAAAATGAAGAGTTCACTTACATCTTTGATATTTATGGCCACGAAATTTATTTGATTTATTGTTTTATTCATGGTGTTCATTGACTTTTCTAAAACTGTCTTTTAAATATGCAGAACATTTTGGTTGTATGTTTTAAGTGCCTGTCCTAATCTTAACTGCCATACTCCACTTCAAAGTTCTTGTTTAAAAATCTCAGATTTGTTATAGGCAGTATGTACCTTTTGAATTAGGTCTGTGATAAACCATCATTTACAAAAACAGGAATAGTCAAAGTATATTTGAATTAGAGCCGTAGAGACAATTTTGCATGTTTCTATCGACAAACAGAGTACTTTGCAGTACATAATATGTATTATAGAAATTATTTGTTGATTATTTTCAAGTAAGTTTGGTCTATCGCTAAGCGCAGATTATTACATTAAATTTGAAGTTTGATTTTATTTATCTGAATTATTTTTTCACCCTTTTAGTAATGTTTTTCTGGTTTATGGAAAGCTTGTTTTATTAATGAGCCAGTCGACACAAGACACGACATTTCTTTACTGTGATAACTTCTAAATTTTTAAGACAAATTATTATGATGAGTAAATAGTATGGTCATTCACATGTAACAAGTGGTTAAAATTGAATATCGCCCATCGGCCCCTAACAATTTAAACAATTCAATTCAATTTATAATCAATTCACATAAATAATCTAAAATGCTTCCCTGCGGACTCAAGTCACGTGTCCAAAAGGGAATCATCCCTTCCACACAAGAAAAATAAACATTAGAAAATTGTCTAAATAACTTGTGGAGAAAACGCATTCTACCTTTTCTTAGCTGGTGATGATAGGATTCTGCATAAAATACTCATACAGCAGTACGAAAGGGTTTACACTAGTGAGAAATCATTTTTACCCTTTCTCCCATGAACACACAATGAGTGGTATACCATCCTTGTTGAAGGCCTTGTGGAGACCTCTAGATTTGTAAATTCCTCTCTGTTTTTCTCGTAATTTGTGTGCATTCTCTCTGGCATTTGCCCCATATCTTTACATTTTCATGTCAACAGTTCCCAATTTTGCAAATTAATAAACATTCTAAATGAAATGTAGAATAACGCTGGGAAAGTTAAAGGTCTCCACAAGGCTTTCAACAATGTCCTTGTGAAAAGCTTCTGGTCTGTGTACATAAACTCCGCAGTAAAAATTCCAACATGTTTGTAATTTTCTTCACAGTTCACCGTTTTTGTTATATATTACTATGACACATGTAGTTATGTGTTGGACACAGTAATCAGTGACCACTTTGAGCCTCTTTATAGGGAATATTTAAAAAAAAT
>JARWCS010136790.1:0-14649 GCA_034783895.1 Geukensia demissa | reverse complement strand
TTGTTTTCGTCCTGAATATGCATGAAATATTTGCCACTGGACGTTAAACAACAATCAATCAATCAATTAAAACTGAGACATGTTCATCATAATATTATAGGGGAGTAATGGGAATATGAAATAGTCTGAGTCAAATAGACATAGAAATACAACATATCGATCGGATCACTCGAATAGGCAGTACGTCAGTACTTTGATATTATGTGTCATTTCCAAGCCGTATATTACTCTGATCACCAGGTTTGATCTGCCAATTAAAATAAAAAATATAAGAACTATTGGAAAGAGAAAAACACTTATGTGCAGAATTCCTAAAATCAAAAATCCCACAAACTTTCCATTAACGTGAGTACAAGACGACAGGATACATTTTCAAGAGAAAAGAAAATCCTACCGTACCAAGATTATTTACAAACTGTTTCCGAGCTGTCAGGCTTTTAACAATTAAGACAATAAATATTAGACACAACAATTGTTTCCGTTGTTTTCTGACCTTGCGTCTAGGTAAATCAATTTCATAGAAAATGTCTTACGGCTTCCTTCTGATATAAGGTTTATAATAGAAGACAATAGCGGTATATTAAACCCGTTTATGTTGCACTTATGAGGTTATATTCGTAATCTATTGCATTTCTGAGATCGAAAGCAAAAAGGACATCGACACTACACACAATGACGTTTCATTGGAAACAGTCTCGTTCTGTTATTATATTTTAGGTATTTATTCAACTATTCATGCTGTAATCATGTACGCAATCAAACTTACACTAATAAGTTTGGTGGGAATTACAATTACTGTGTGTTGTGTGTTGTAAATTCAAGTTAAGTTACCACTGATAATAAGTGCTTAATCTAAGATAAGAATTTATGTAATACATGCGCCATATAGCTTGACCCTTCGTATAAACAAAACAAATAGAATACTAAATATTTTAAGAAGATGGTGTTTAAAGTTGTGACACAACGGAAATTTCT
Organism: Geukensia demissa; assembly: GCA_034783895.1. Taxonomy (NCBI): domain Eukaryota; kingdom Metazoa; phylum Mollusca; class Bivalvia; order Mytilida; family Mytilidae; genus Geukensia; species Geukensia demissa. The sequence continues at coordinate 13,674 of JARWCS010136790.1, read as the reverse complement.
GTACTGTAAATTATAGCTACAGTTAGAGAGGGCTCATTTTAGTTAAATAATATATAGTTAGCTAATATTGTCTCAATTTTTAGTAATTTAGAATACCTTTAATTTACTTATCATTAAAAAAAATAATTAGTTCTTTTATTAGTTATTTAAAATCGCGCATTCACATTCTCGCATGGCAAAATTCTAGTAGTTCATACAAGGATTTATTGTGAATCATGAGGTTTTGTTGAATTGTGCTGTGATGCCTCCTGTCGGACAGGTTAGTTTATTATAATTATCCGTGATTTATCCGTGTGGCAATATCTCCATTATTACCTTTTGTGCACGAATGAACCTTTATTAAAATTTAGGTATATGCTATACATTGTCCAATAGAACTTCGACTTGGTAAATGTTTTACAGGGTAAAGACATTTTGTTTTATTCGATCATATATATAATAATATGTCACAACACAATTAATTATGTGAAACTACAACTTTGCATATAACATAGAAAGCAACCACCGCCTGTTGAGCCCACCTCGTAATGCAGCATTGTATTTTTTACTAATGTCATCCATGTGTAACATTTTGCACTTCTTTATTCAGCTTTAAATTGCCCAAATATAATTTCAAACATTTCTATTCGTATAAGAAATTGATGGCTACTTTAAAATTTTTGATTTTTTTCTCTTATCGGGGGTTAAATATAGGTCAAAAGTCAGAAACCGAAGCATGCATTGCAGTTGACCATTTGTTTCTAAAGTTGAGCTTTGTAAATTGTGGCATATTGTATTTACTCTATGACCAGATATTAGCTGGAAAATTGCCATTCATCTTTTTAAACCTCAAATAACAGTTTGATGCACTGTATGGCCATTTCGTTGATTGACAACTCATCAGCAGTGCCCGAAGACAAAATGTTGCAAATCAGGTTAAAAATACAATGACAGTTTATAAGCACAAACATCAGAACCAAAACAACCTAAAAAACAGGAAATGCGTTTTCTTTTGTCTTCCATTGAAGTTTGCCATGTATTTTCATGATTCTCTATTGTTTCTTCTAATACAAACTATTGCATATATATATGTGACAAATATACTGAAAACCGCTATTAAATCAATTACCGAGGAAAACTGTAGCTACTGCTCAGATGTTCAGGGCTGACTAATTGATTAATAGTAAAAACTAACCTGTTAACAACTGCATATAATGCATTTAATTACGTTGAAGGTCACAAAATAAGCCATTTAATAACAAAGTGAAGTTAATTCCGAAATTAAATCCCCAAAGAACAATTCTACTATTAGAGACAATTTTAAATTTATTTAAGTGTTTAAATAACTATGACAAATCAACTATGTATCGTAATTGATATCTCTGTATGTCGTGCTGATGTTACTAAAAATTATTGAATACACAGATCATGGTAATATCAGTTGCAAATACTCGTTTCTGTTACATTTATGAGGTTATATTCGTAATCTATTGCATTTTTGAGATCAACTGCACGCAATGACGTTTCATTGGCAACATGCTCGTTCTGTTTTTATACTTAAGGTACGCATTTAATTTAACAACAACTTTAGTAATTTCATATTTTATTGTAATTTATTCAATTGGCATATATATGATAGTTGACAGAACAAAAACTTGAATTTTTGTCAAATATCTGTAGGGGTGGGGCTACTATTTTAGCCACAACTTTGTTTTCGTAGCAAACCTCAATATAACTAGACATGTTTTAGAAAGAAAATGCATAGACCTTTTCAATGATATCTAACATGTCTACTTTAATGTACAGGAACCTATTATCTGCGTTTTAATATGAACAATTGCTAAATTCTAAAATCGTCAAAATATCTTATAAGGGCTATAAAAAGACCCCCAATTCACTAATGCGTTCCAAAATTTTTAATGTTAACATGATTTTGCATTAATGGAATGCTTAAAAAATGCGACAAAAAAGTTGTTCCCATAGAGATGTAGGGGTGCACGGGGATTATCTCAGTCCACGTACTAATATATGATACTAAATATTTTAAGAAGATGGTGTTTAAAGTTGTGACACTACGGTAATTTCTGTACTATCAATTATAGTTTCAGTTAGAGAGGGCTCAGTTTAGTTAAGTAATATAGTTGTTTCACTAAGATAAAACAATATAATGGTTATTTTGAAGGAATGTCAACCTAAGTAACAGTAATTTAGAATACGTGTAATTCACTATTTATATTGTTGAAAACACAATTAATTCTTTGATTATAAAAATAATAGATGTCAAATGACTGTACATGAGACATCCACCCAACAAAATGACAGTAGAATTTCAACTTCTACAGGTCCCATTACTGTCCTCAACAATGAACCAGAGTCCATACCATAACGAAAGCTGCAAAAGGCCACGAAATACAAAATGTGAAACTATACGTTAATCACGACAATCGACCTAATCTATTGTAAAAATGGTGAACAAATAAAAATAAATGACTAATTAAACTACGGCAAACACTGGACTACATGTTTCTGGCTTGGGACAGGCACATAAGTATGTATAAGTTATGAAATCGTTCATTCACATTCTCGAATGGGAAAATTCTAGTTGTTCATAAAAGGATATGTTGGAAATCATGAGGTTTTGTTGATTTGCCTTTGAAAAAGGCTCAGTGCTGGGATGCCTCCTGTCTGAAAGGTTAGATTATAGTCCGTGGGTTTGGTAGGTCTACCGTGCACCACAGGAGTCATCTTTACCAACTTTTTAAAATTCGTATTTATACCCTTTTTATATTTGAAATGTTGACAAGCATAATATTGGAATGCAGTTAGGTTTTACTGTGTATTTTGCATATACAAAATTACCAATGTTAAATAAATATGTATCACACCGTGTTATATTTTCCTATTTTCATTTCACAGGTAATTTAAAGTTTACGGATATCAAATGACACGTTAACATTTATTTAATCATAAAAATAAGGTACTTTTGGAAAGATTGGAAAGATAAATGTAGTAGATTTTCAAAATATTTTTTTAAAAATTTTATGGATTATCAAAAAAGTTATAGCAAAATTGCATCCCTACCCTTTCCTAAATTTCCGATTTTTTTGTGTCTGACAACTACTAAACTGAAGTCTGTATGGAGTTTTGATGCATTATTTGTATATGGATTTATTCGGGTATGCAAGTTTATTGAATTTTATTTGCCCTATGTTGTTAATTTCTGTTATTTTGATACTAAAATCATGAAAACCAGGATTTTGGAAATTTCTGATTTTCCAGTTTTCTCCATTTTCGTAGTGCAGCGAATTAATTAGTTGTGTTTGGCCTATAAACTTGGTTTATATGAATATTATGATAATAACATCGGGTCGTGCACTATGTCCTCAACCCTGACGACTATTTTGGCATAGTCATTGCTAAACACGATGTTATTATCATTATTATGCTGACTGTTCATATTTGTAACTTCTTTACATGTATGTTGGCATATTTTCTCCAAACCCTCCCAAATTTGATAATATCTGTACTTGAGGATTTTACATGTAAGAAACTTAGTTTTATTTGACAGCGTAGATCAATCCAATCATTGTTTAAAACGTAAAGGTGATAAAATGATGGGTAAAGCTCCGCCTATTGCACGTGGCCGATGTTGGCAGACAGGTATTTAACCACGCCTTCAAGGCATAGGAGGTATACTATTCAGGCATAGTATGCTTACGATACATATTTCTTAGTTGGTATATGCCGATATAGAAGATTCCTTACTATTAAAGGAGAAACTTACAGGAAGCATAATAATGATTAATAAAGACATTTAACACTACCAATAAAAGAGATCAACAACAGTACATTCAGTTTTGTGCACTTAACAAAGCTACATTTCTATAATTTTGAAATATTGAATTAGATCTAGAAATCAAAGAATAAGGCAATCAAAATCAAACATTATTAGCTGTTGATAATCCCATTTCTAGAATTATTAGTTGCTAATAACGATAAGATTTTAAATAATACTTTATCTAACATTTTAAATGTATTTTAATAAAATGAGTTATGTTGGTGTACAATACAAGCTTGAAAATAAAAGAATCTGTATTTTTTTACCTGTAAATGATAATTCACTTGTATCAGTTACATTGAATGATAGGGAATGTACTTTTGTCAGAACTATATTCATATCATTATGAAACTAATGGCAATGTTAGTTAAATCATTTGTGACACCCTCACAATGCAAAAAATAGTTCATGTCAGAATTTTCTGAAAAAAAACATGGTTTCGCGCATAGTATGTTTCAATATTTTGATAGTAAGATTAAGTAGCAAAATATATGCAACATTGTGGCGATACAACTGTTTGTATCATGTCTCATCAGTTGTAAAAAGTCTCATTCCTATTCGATGCTCTGTGTCTCGTAGGAATAAGGTTTTTACAACTGACTCGACATAATACTGCCAGCTGTACCACCACATTATGCATACAATGTATATATATCAGGACTTTTTTGTTGGGTGTTATTTATTATGGTATATGTCATTTGTTAATTGGAATTGGAAGACTTAGTTAAGTTTGTTTACCATTTATTTTTGCATAGAAATGAGTAACATTTACCCCATTCAAAATCTCACAGTTTACAGTACATTGTTTGTGGTAAGTTTATACTGTTGGTGTTTGACAAACAACGATGGTATAAGATGCTATTTAAAGGTTCAGTGTACTTTTATAAGCAATTTATAACAGCATGTGGTTAAAAATGTAAAGCTGACATTTGTTGAATATTGTCAGTTGTTAAATATGACGATGTTTTCTTTTCAGATAAATCAAAAGGATGTTAACAAATTTCAAATGGTAAGTTTTTATTGTCTAGTCTGAGACTTTTAGATGTGGAAGCAAAACTTATGTATTTCTTCCGGGTGGCAGCAGCTGCATCCTAAACTTTTTTGTAGGCTTTATATTTCTGAAACTGTTTGACTCAGGTGAACCAAATTTGGTGTGCTTATAGTCCATGATATGAATATGCCAAAATATGTCATTTGACCTTGACCTCATTTTCATGGTTCAATGATGTTGTAAAAATTCTGTAACAAGTTTTCACATTCAAGTCCATTTCCCAACAATTGCTATATCTAGATCCACTATATTTGGTCTGTGGTTAAATCTGGTATTTGCCAGTCTTCTATATGCCATTGGACCTTGTCCTCAACTTCATGGATGGGTGACTTTGTAAATTTGTTCACATCCAAGTCTATTCCAGAGCTCCAGATAAGATTTTATGTATTGGGTAAATTACTCACTGTTTTTCTCAACCAATTGGGTGATGAATTGTTAATTGCTATATAGATATAGCTTCATCCCTTAATTTGCCACTTATTGGGTTTTTAACTCCCAAGTTCATGAAACAGTACCCATGAAACTATTGGGTAATTTCTATTTTCATTTAACATTAAATTATACAATACTTGTAAAACATACAAAAAAGAATAGTCAGCTTGAAAAAATAGATTCCTTATTAACATTTCAAAATGTTATACTGTAACAGTCAGGATTAATACCATATATGGAAAGAGGTCATGAAAGGTCAAATTACCCTAAAACCCTTAAAATTTGTTTATATGCTCGGATTTTTACCAGCAGCCAAATGAAGTTTTCTTACCTTAAACAATAGAATTCAACATTTTTGCAAAATATGTTAAATTCTTTTGAAGAATTGTTAAATAAATTTAACCAATTATTAGAATTTGTCTTAAAATTAAAATAGGAACTTTCTAAATTTTTTATTTTATAAGAATATGCAAAATTAAGAAACTTTCCCTTTTTGGTAACGTTCTTGACTGTATAAGATAAATCCAAATACATACACTGTGTCTGTGTTGGAGAAGCTCCTGCTGTCGCTGTTGGGAAGCCGATACCTCCACAATGTGCCGCTGTATGTTTGGTCGGTTGATTGGCGAGTTACTGACTGAGGGAGAAATCTGTGACTTAATGTAATCCTCTGTATTAGCATCTACAATTAAGTTTCAATAAAATAAGTAAATATCTTTAAATTAATAATATGGACTACATGGCACAACTGCTTTTGTGAAAGAGAGGGGATGAAATCATATCAACAGCTTACATCCAGATGCACAATGTTAAAAATATATAAAAATGTATTTTTAAATATTATAAACCAATTTTTGAGACAAATATTAAACCTACTACAAGCTAGTAACCTATATGAATTTTCTAATGTACCACATCTTTGAAAATCATCTCATGAACTAAATTTAATTTAATGATAAAATTCATTCTTACAAAATGAAGGAGTACAAAAATTCATTGGAATAATAAGGATTTTAAGCAAAACATTATTTGTAGATACAGTTTTATGTGAAACTGCAAAATTTTCAAATTTTAATTTATATTTTAAAAGACATAATTTGCATTTCATTTCAAAATATGATATCAGACTAAATTTTTTACAAAGCACAGATTGAATCTTTTTCTTTGGTGCTAATAAAAAAATTACTATCTGTAATAAAACTTTAAATATAATGAAAAGAAAGACCAACTCCCATGACTATATATTGCCATCACCAATTTTAAGACTACTTGACTAGACTTGAATCATGAGTTTAACCCTCGTCCATAAAAACAAGAGACATTTGCATAAAAGATGAGTTGAGATGTAAACAAGCTATTATTGGAAATTTTTGACCATATAAATTTTGGAAAATTAAGTAGGCAACATTTCATAAAAAATCCTGAAATTTTAAAAGTCTACCCTTGCAAGAAACAGCCTGCACATACTAGGATATTAAGGTATACCCATGATTCAAACTTAGCATTATGATAAAATATTTTTTTAAAATTACATTGATATTTCAATTATTATCCCAAATATTAGTGCTTTTAAACAATTCAACCTTCACTGAGAAAACTCATTCAAATTTTACCTGTTTTCAACAAGTTTCATCAAGTTTAATACTAACTCACAAAATACTTATGGGAGTTATCTATGTTCTAATTCAACTTAAGCCATATGTTCAATTAAATTACATGAACCAATCACATTTATGAATGTTGGATATTTGAATTTGTTGCATGAAATGGTTGGATTATTTAAAATCACTTTGAATTCAAATGCTAATACCGAAAGAGGAATACAGAAAGATCCCAATGTGATAATGAACTAAACAATGATGATTTGCATAATATTTGCATAATTTGCATAGAATTTTTAACTGTACTCTAAATGAAATGGATACTTGCAAAAATCCAAAATTCTACAGTAAGTCATACATGCTTGAAAAAAATCTATTTCAAAATGTTCTTTTTCCAAAATCTTTCTTTTCAATTTTTTCAAATAAAATGAGCAGATGATCCCTCTTCTTCTGAGGACCCCCCGTCCCCTAAAAAAATTAATGTTATGAATAAATCTAGCTACATTGACTCCCTTTAAAACTATCTATCTGCCACTAAAACAAGTGAAATTAAAATTAAAAAATTAATAAATATTAATTAGTTTTTTACTAATGCACTAGTCTGAACAACTAGTCTAAAGCCCTAATGCTGTAGATCTAATAAAAAGTTATATTAAAATCCCTTTAAAAATTTTAAACTATATAGAAACACTACTCAGCAATTTTAACCCTCAGTTTATTTTTTTAAATAATCCCAAACAAATCATCTAAATGTATATTATAGAAATATCTACAATCCCAACAGTGAATCCAGACTACCGGGTTATTTGAAAAGAGGGGGCCAACTTTACACATTTTGACCTAAAACAAGACTCTGGACCAAAATGTAGTTTTTATTCAATTTTAAGAATTTGCATGAAAAGGTTCTATTCATGCCAACCCCTTGTCCCCTCCTGGATTCACCAACCAATCTCAAAAATAAAAATATAATACTATACTCCAAATATACATTTTATACCTTTCAAGAAAAAAATTTATATCTTTTATCTGAACGTCAAAATCTACGCTTAAAATTTCAATTTAACGAAACAGAGGATTGCCTCGCTGAAAAATTTATAACATAACGTGCATCTGACTAAGCTAGAAATAATTGATACAAATAGCATGTGCACTAAGAACAAACAGTGCATATACATAGATGTGGACAGTCTTACGTGCTGATGGAATGAATTGTTTGGATCTCTGTATTCTCTCTTTCCACACACGTACAAATGTATTGCCTACAACTGAATATACCGGATTCGACTTCAAAAAGATGAATACTTAAGTGGCAATTTCAATAAAATATCATAAGAAACAAAATAAAAATTAATAATTATAAAATTATATTATAAACAACAAAAAATAATAAATAAAAAAAAATGTATTAATGTTCAATAAATAAAGAAAAACACCAATTACAGTTTAATTTTGCAAACCATAAACCATTACTTTTCATGAAGTTTATTTAATGATAAAGACTAAGCCAGTTCAAAATAAAATGTCTGAAATCAAAATTGACACAATTAACACATTTAACCACATTCGAGCACTTCATGAAAAGTGATTTTTTTTAAGTCAAATATCTTTCCCAGAATACTAACTAAACAATAATTTTAAATTAAACAAATAAATATATTATTCAATCAAACTGATGTTAAATCAAATCAAAAATAAAAACTAAAGTTCTATAAACAACACTAAAAAACACAAAATGTGCAAATAATTATTCAAATGTGCAAAAACTGAATATTATAATTATATTATTACAACTTTTCAATAAAGAGTCATTTATGTTCTTAATTTCCTCTTTTAATTCCTTTTTAGTTATCTCCCCTTCCTAGATTCCTAACACTCCGTAAACATGATAAATAGGAAATTTTACAGACTGCAAAATTCCATTCTGCTTTTAACTGATTGATTGATTGACTAATGTCCAGAGGCAAATATTTCATAATATTCAGGACGAGTTACCTGATTGAATTTATTAAACACTAAATTGTTTGAAATTTTCATAAAAAAAATAAATGACCCCTTTTAACACTGTAAATAAATTCAAAGCAAAAAGTAATGAGCAATGCTTTTAAAATTGAATAAATTACTATAAGTGTGACAAGGTTCAACATCATGTTAAATTAAGGAACTACATATATTTTTAAAAGCATAACTCAATTTTTCTGTTTATAGGATATAATGAAAAATTTGGGTCAAGGTCATTCAATTATGGAAAATAAGTGTAGAATATTTTTCTTCACACAAAGTTAAGGCGGACAATTAGTAAATGTTATTGATGTGATTTACACACAAACTTTGTACACCAGTCAAGGGACATAACTACATGTTCACACTGATGATGTGACTTTAAAGCAGTGCTCTCCCTTTACAAGTTTATTTTCATGTGAATTGGGAATGAATGCATGCAAAATGAACCTAACATTCTACATGTACATGCCTGAAACTTACAGTTACAATGGAACATTTGTGTTTTTATTCAAAAGCCATGGAAATGTTTTTTATTTATTTTTTTCTTTAAAAAAGAAACAAGCCAATGTGAACTGTGTATGAAAATCCACAAAACTTTTTTTTTTCAAATCACCTAGATAAAATACACTTTACCTAAGTACCCATCAATAACAAAAAATATCATATTTCTCATATTAAGCACACCTTCACCTATTTCCTTTTAAATTCTAACGCCCAATAAAACTCCTACTAACACAAAGTTTACAAGATTAAAAAATAGAAAACTCTGAGAGAATCAGCAATAAGATATTGAGAGACAATTAAAGTAGGAGAGGGAAACTTAAACTCTTAGGGGCTATTTTAAACTCCTGAAACAAAAGAGCACCCCCTCAACCTAATTTCTTTTGAAATTCTTAGGTACACCCTAAATCTCCTGCTGTTACAAAACTTTAAAAGGTCAAAGTATAGAAAACGCTGCGAGAATCAGCAATTAGATATGGAGAGACATTAACAGGAGGGGAGGGAAACTATTAAAAACTCTTCATTTGGGGTATTCTAAACTACAGAACCTAAAACACTTCAAAGTGGTTTAAATAGAATACTTGATTTTGCCAATCCTACTATGTGCCCCAGTTTTTGAATTTTTTAAGAACCCTGGGTGCTTTATACAAGGAATATGTTACTGTATCTACAGTGGAATTAGAATATCATGCTGTAAGTTTCATGGCAGTAAAACTCCAATACCAGTGAAGAACTCCCACCATGCATTTTGTTGCACTACCTGTCGGCATCCCTAACAGTTTAGCAATAATCTCGTCCTGACTTTTTTGTTGGAAAGGTTTGATGGTCTTGGGATGACCCCGTATACCCTGGTGAAGCCAGTCTGTATCTAACAAGTAACAATTACATGGACATCAACATCACAAATATACAGCTGAGTGCCAAAAAATTCAATCTGGTTAAAAAATAACCATAATATACTTGCATTTTAACATTTTTCTTTATAGAAATTCTGTTTTTTTTTTTAAAGTTATTGCAGATATCTACTACAGTTTGAAGAAAAATAATCTCCAACTCATCTTTCAGTCCTGTGTTGATGAATGAACAGTATTAGATCTCAAATGGATGCAATATTTCTCTCTTTCAGTCTTGTGTTGATGAATGAACAGTATTAAATCTCAAATGGATGCAATGAGAAACATAAGTGGAATATAGTGGTATACTTTTAACGAGTTACCATATGGGGAGAAGGGAGACAATTTAAATTTTGCATAAAAATGAGTGTTTTCATATGCAGATTTTCTACCCTTCTATAGCACACTGGCCGTTTTCAAGCCTCTCAATCAGTTGTTTAAGCTAGAAACTGGTGTTCTGCCTGAGTAGATAACATACCCCTGTATGGATTCAATACCTCTTCATTGATCAATACAGAAAACTGATAGGTGTCAGATTTTGCCAGTCTAATTAAAATTTGACCCTATGTTCTTTTCTATTAGGGTCTAACACATGTCCGTTTAGGGTCATGTCTGTATATAACCTTTGTCACATGCTAATTCTGACTAATCACATCCTGTCTTATGCCAACAGGACAACTGATTTAACAAATAAATGAATCTTTTGACACTTAGCCATACAACAATTAAAGCATAAAACTGAAAAAAATGATTGGCTGACAACTCAATATTTTGTAAAGACCTTTCCTTTCTAGTTGACCGAAATTTCTTTCTTGCAGTCGAATATTGGTAACTTGATATCAAACAGCTCGAACACAGGTATCTGTTTATTTCTATCAATTTAGTTTTTGCATGTTTTAAACCTTCATTATTTAAACAGTCCGCTTGAATTGGGACTTTTGTGTTTATGCTACCAACAATGGACAGTATCTTACCCATCAACTATAGAATTCCTTTTTTTTTATAATTCTGAAAAAATGCTAAAGAAAGAAGACCTTGTTAAATGGAGATAAATCAAGAAATCAGTGATATGTTTATAAACTATTTTACAATTTCATCCAAGCTTTTTAAGCACTATTAAAAAAGAATGAAATCAATCTAAGTTATATAGATGGTTACATCAGATTTATGAAAAATAGTTTTTTAAAATGAAGCAAGGATGTATGAGTTTTCTCCCTTCACTTAGGTCCCCCCACTTAATATAAATGTGATTGAAGTACCAAAAAAAATAAAGCTACTATTATTTTTGTTTTTCATCTAATAAAATGATTTTTTAAATCCATGAAACATAAACAATAACACTGTTGTCAGATAACCATTTATGTATAATGAATTTGAAGCATTTCCTATCATTTGCAAAAAGTGTGAGAAAATCTGTAGAGGGAAAAATCAAACTCTTTAAAATCAATAATTTCAACTTTGCTTGATATCAAGTTGGAACTAAATAAATGGTTTTGGTAAAAGAAAATCACCATATTCCTCAAATTATTTTCCTTTCAAATCCTTAAGCACTCTCTCAATATTCCTGCTTATACAAAGCTTTACAAGATCAGAGAACAGATTTCTTTTTAAAAAAAAAAGACAATTTGATATGGAGAGACATTTAATGTAGGGGAGGAAAACTAAAGTTCTTGTTATGGACTATCCTTTACTACGGAACCATAATATATTTTGCACATGACCTGCTGGAATTTGGATTTTGACCATTCTAATAATAGCCCCTTTTCTGAAATTTTTAAAAACCCTGGGCGCTAACTACGAGGATAAGGTAACCATTATGTACATTCACCAAAACTCATTATTGTTATACTTATCTATCTTTACAATTTATTAAAATATGATCAGTGGTTTAAATTTTAAACCAGGTAAAAATTTAACCACTAGTTAAACATTCACCAGTGATTAAATTACATTTTAACAATTCATTAAAATTTGACCTTGGTTTGAAATTTAACCACAACTGAGCTCTGGTATCTCAAACTTAATGCATTTGATAAGCATAAAAATAAAATTGTAAGCAACATGTAAAAGCACAAAGTATCAGGCAGCATGTTGGTTAGCTCGACATTTACCCGACATGCCTGTTGATCTGCAAAGCTGGCTCATATGATGAAGGTCTAGAAAAACAGCACATTTCACCAAAAATGAAGATTTCTGTGTATTAAATCCAAATAAAACACTGACACACAAAAATTTTGTCCGTATGGTAATTATTAGTAGGTCTGAGCAATAGATGGGACCAGCAAGACAGGGAATTTTTTTGTTTTTATATGAATTGTCTCCCTTATGGTGACATGATTTGCATCAGTAAAAAAAAACTTTAAGACTATAGTCAACGAAAGCAGAAGTGAATCTGGTAAAGAGGACAAAGAAAATTAAAAAGGAAAACTTAACAAAAAAAAGTATTTCAGTTTCAAATTGGAAAGAAATCAGGTCTGCCTAATAATATTCATTAGGAAATCAATCTGATTAAAATCAAATCTCAGTGACCTTCTGATGACCTTTTATGTCAGCCAATTAAATCTCAGCTTCCAAGATGTTGGAAACCTTAGTCATATGACAAATCACGAAGATCCCAAATAGGTCATCAGAACAGAAAGTAGAATGAAGCTTTGTCAGATCTTGGTTTGAGAATGTAGACAACAATTTTAACAAGATCTGATTTTAAACAGATTGTTAGAAAAAAATAAGCTTCTATTTTGCAATGCAAAAAAAAAAATGAAGTTTGTAATAAAAATATTAATGTATTTAAATAACTTTCAAAATCTTCTCATTTTAGCCATAATGAAATGATTGAAAGGGAGATAATTATTCAGAACAAGCTCAACTAAATTATAAAATAACAGGGCACAAGGGCTTAACTATTAATAATTTATAAATTATCTTTTTAAACAACAATTTATAATTGTTACAACATCATCTTACATGGACTTGACATTTTGGGCTTAACAGGTACTATTGTTTACAACATGGACTTGATATTTTGGGCTTCACAGGTATAATTGTTACAACATGGACTTGATATTTTTGGCTACCAGCATCTGCAGTACTAAACCATTAAGTCTCAAGAATGTTAAAATATACTGATATAAAATTATCTACATGTATTTATTTTAACTATACTTACCTAGCCTACAAAGTTGTGCATACTAATTATAATTAATATAGAAAACTTGTCAGTTATAATTTCCTATCAACCAAATATTTAATTTCTGATCCAAAATTTTCTTAGGGTCATCCAGAAAACAAAAATTCCCTACCCACACCCAAGGTAGGCTCTTGATACCCGCCACTTACAAATAATTCTACCTTACGTAAAAATGCTGGTTTTTGATTGGT
>JARWCS010136570.1:0-14652 GCA_034783895.1 Geukensia demissa | reverse complement strand
TACCAAAGGGGCAGACAGAAATCGTTAAGTCGGAAGACAGACAAGACCATGGCCAACAAAATGATACGAAAGACAAATATAGAACACACAACAACTCAGACGTTTAAAGAGATGCGAGATTTGAAGTTTACCAAGAATGTCGATATAAAAAATAATTGTTTAACACTATACATGTTTAAGTCAAATGGTTTTAGTTCATTAGCGAAATAAAGAGGGTGTATATTTTCACCATTCAAGTTTGTCTACGTAAAAAAGTATACTCTGTAAATTTGCTAGATCAATGTCGTTGTATATTAAGGAATAATGGCATATTTGATGTAAGGTATGTCAGTACCATCGCTGAAGGGCTAGGTCAAGGTTTAGACCTACTGCATCTAACACTGTCATAACCTAGCAGTGGCCTTCGTAAGATTTATATATTCGTTGTTTAGCACTTTTAATGTCCCTTCCATTAATGAGAATGTTTACTTTTATAAATGGCACATTCATATAGTTTTTTTAAGTTTTTGAAAGAGCAGCTACCAAATACAACAAATTCAATTTCTAATTCAATGTTTTACCTTGCTGAAAATTTATGACCATTAAAATATTTGTTTAGAATCTGTAGATAACTTGACAAACGATTGCATTCTTCAATGATAATTTGTTTCATAAATATTTCCTTTTTAGCAATTTTCGATTTTTTCTTAACTTCACAGAAAATCTTGATTTTAGGTCCATCGAATTGTATTTGATTTAAATATTTCTAACATAAATGTGCATGATTGAGTAGTTCAACGCAGAATAATTGGAAACTGTTCTTGACTTTTTTAAAGGATGCATCATAGACCAAGTAACGGATACAAAGCTAGACAAAACAAGCAATTTATTACATCATACAGTTAACACATTATATACATAAATTGGTCCTGAAACGTACTTTTAAAATACAAAATTACCAATGTTGAATAATTATGGAGAATTTTGGTATGATATATGTACATTTCGAGAGTAACCTCTCATCAGTAGCATTAGAACCAATACATACGAAGGTCAAGATCGTAACATAGCAAAAGATGCACTCCAATCCAAACAAATCGAAATCGGAAGCCAAATCCGACGGGAGGGGCACCTACTTAATCCATTACTTTTCGAGGTCTTTCCGTATTTTCAGTTTTTTTAATTTCAGCCATATACTTCAGTCTTTATTTAAGTTACATTTCTATAAACGTTGGTATTTCATGGTCGCGTTTTCATTTTCGAGTTTTTGTTGCAATTATATTATTATTGCAAAATTAGTGCAAAAAACATAAGCTTCTTCAACTCATCAAGAGCTTATTGTAAGACGACTCACAAAAAAATCGTAACTCCTTTCATTTTCATGTTAATTTCGTGATGTTAAAAATACAGAAAATGAATAGGAAAGGCCAATTGATATATTCATTTCACTCTCCGAAAAATATTGTTCATACTGAAATATTATTGGTGTTTGATATAATAGCACAACACGGTCAATCATGCCTGGTGCTTTAATTTTTCAGACCCATTAATCTATCTAGTACTTGAAACGATTAATGGTCTACTTAAATCCCGGTAACTGCATTCTGTGTGCGTGGATATTAATTCTGTCTTGGTAAAGTGTAAACATGAGACCTTTGATAAAGTGTAAACACGAGACCACATGAAAGTGAAACCCTTACTCTAACACAAGCATATCAGTTAGACTGTGAGTGAACTGCTTCATTCCAGCTTTGCATTAAACCGATCACCAGATAGACGGAGGTATATATATAAAAACTTCATATAAAGATACCTTCGAAATCTACAATCATGGCCAACAAAATGAAACGAAAGACAAACATAGAACACACAACATTACACTGAAAACTAAAGCTGGAGTAACAAGAACCCTACAAAAACTAGGGTGAGTTGAGGTGCTCCGGAAAGGTAAGCAACTCCTGCTCTACTAGTGGCACCCGTCGTGTTACTCATTAGACAAACCCGGCGTATAGTCACAATTGATGTTAAGTCACAAACTGTATAGGAACGGATTTATAATCGGGAGGGGAGCTGTTTCTCAAAAGTAAGGGACATACTGGATCCTAAACAATGTCTTACACAGGTCTTGCTCATTTGTAACTTGCCTTTATCCGTCTATTTAATAGAATGAATTTAATCATAATGATCAAAATACAAACTTCTATAAAGAATTTTCACGATAATGGTAATGATTGACTTAAAAAAAATTGACAGAATAGACCATTAAATATTATTCAAAAATAAGATTTATGTGAGTTAATACTGTAAAAGTCCTATAAAAATGGAAGTAAACAATTTGTTTACATCAGGGGACGGAATCTGAAAACATTACCTGTAATGGAAATTAAATACAGATGCACAGCTTCTTTCTTCTTTGCGTATTTATCACAGTATTAAAAAATGGTAGTTTCTGTAGATTCGAGGTTAACAGTATTGCCCCACGCCCGTAGAGACCGTATGAATATTATAATAGAGTTTGGTAATCTTTTTCCCTTTCTCAGTAACTCGGATGATTTACTTCCAAAACACTGAAAATCCGGAAAGGCGTTGCTCTTAATAGTTGTTCGTGTCGTGGGAATTAGCTTCTTATATCAATTTGTTTGGATTTGAGTGCTTCTTTTGCTATGTTTGAATCTTTAACTTCCTATGTTTTGGTTCTTATGCTACTGAAATGTACATATAGCATGATCAAAACTTTCCATATTTATTCAACATTGGTTATTTTGTATTTTTAACACACTTGTTACGGTTGTTTGCATATGCTACTGCTTTGAATATTCAGCCACGTACTCTAGTTTTTTATGTTTAGAGAGCTTATATAAAATGTCTAATCGTATAACACCATTTAATGGATTAAACGGTATTAAAGAACCCTTCAAAGTAGAAGCCTTTTTCATCAATTTAGCCTATAAAAATAATCAGTGAAATATTAGATTAGTTTTGCAGTATATGTACTGCTAAATATACATTAAATCTGTAGTTGCATCAGCTCTTTCTCAGTCTGAGATGAAAATTGCTTCATTGATGAAAATATTAATAGTCCATAACATATCAATATTTTAGTAAACTTCATTTTACTTTTTCGTCTAAAAGGAAAATCATATTGGCTAACCATTCTGGTGGTGAAGCTTGAAATCTAAAGAAAAAGCTCATTTAATCCTTAAGGGTTAATCCATGGTTTTTGTTCTTCTATGGAAGAGGGAAATTTTTTATTGACAACTAAGGCGTTTCAGGAACATCGAATAAATTTGGCATTTTTCTTTTTTAGAGAACGCATTCCGTGTCAACCCTTATCAATCCGCAGCTGTTTTTTCTACCAAATGGCAAATATTTATATTATCCAACATTTTTATATGTGTTTGCTTTTCAAACACAGATCCTATATTTATAAGGTGAACAAAGCGTTTGTGAACACTGAATCCAACCTTTTACCTTCATGTAAACCTAAAAGGTTTAAAAAAATACCATGCGCTTGAACGTTCTTGTACCACTATACCACTCTAAAAAAAATTCTAAATTCTAATTTTTTAGCCCCCAAAAAGAAAAAAACCCTTATCAACAGAATAAAAAATAGTCAAAAATGTTTCATTGTGTAACTCAATTATATGTGGAAAGATGATTCTGTTATATATAGTTTGACACACAGTTATATCCGAAGGAAGAAATGAAATACTAATACTGCCAGCAATGTTTAAAAGAAATATAAATGGTTATAGTATCCAGTTATAATAAAGACCTATTTACACTTTCGCTGTACTGTAATCTTAGAGCTGTGAAATACAGTAACAATGAAAGCCAAACCAAAACATGCACACAAAGCATTAAGTTCAATAATGTGCTTAGAGAGACGCATTCAACGAGATATTTTTGTTCTTACTCTCGATAATCTTGTCTTACATATGTATACTGTTCAAAAAAGTTTTGCAACACATGAAATTATCGCATGTTTCTTTACTCCTAGAAATAAACTTATAAAACAAACAAGTAAACATATTGTTTAACAACAATGTGCGTGAATTAAATTTTTCAATACATTTTCATAATCGATTATTGATGACGACATTTTACGACAGTTCTAATTTTGTCAAATGTATGCAATAGGAACAAAGCCTTAAGAAAAAATGGCGGGAAATATTTTTTGATATCGTATCCATATTTAGCAAAAATTGTTACCTTCATTTTGCAAGGAACTATGAAATTGTTTCAAAACGGCAAAAGAAACCATGTCATTCGAAAGTTGACTGGGGTAGGAAATTGTTTTCAAGTTCAATAACTGAGTTTTAGTTTTTCTTCGCAACTAACCCATTAGAAAATGCTTCGTTGTGATACATTGCAACAATATTGACATATTTAATCAGTAAGTGACATGCTTTTCAGATTTAGTCGTCGCTGATAATTAGGGGATGCCTTGAGAGTCTACTTTCTAGGGCCTCTTTCGACAACATGTTGCAAAATAATGGTTAATCACCTTAATTTTTAAAAGATTCGTTGTTCAGCTTTAAAAATTACCTAAACTCAAGAGTCATTAAATGACTCCTTTAATTTTATTAATCGTCGCATATCTGATTCGGTTTTTGTGTAAAAAACTTTAAAGTTTAACGTCAGAGTTATTTCAAAAAGCGACTATACAACAATGTTTTGAAAGGGAGACCATACGATTTTATTAGGTAATTTTTATATACTCAAATTTCAATATTTGCAAAATATTTTTGAGCAGTAGATTATCACATATTTTCTTACAGGATTTAACGGTATTTATTATAATTCAAACCGCTATAATTTTGGAATTCACCTAGTATAATGTGGAAGTCTTTGCTGATTAATTTGACGGTTTGTTTGAATTTCTTCCTCTGCTCTGATTCGATCTCAAATTTATGTTGTTTAGGTTCAATTGATGCAGATGAGAGATTTCTATATTAAAAACATACATACAGCATAGACAAATTCACCGTATTTACGCAAAATTGGTAAACTTGTATTTTAATTTATTTTTTTTTCCAGGACTTCGGAGGTGTGTTGCTAATAAAACGTTTGATTCTTAGTGCCCTTTACGCAAATTTATAAGGGTGTGTGTGTGATCTGATCCTTTGAGGGTTTTATATGAATTTAGTTTCACTGGCCTTTTCATATATTTTATCCATTTTGTGAACATACTTTTCCTGAAAAATTAACGAATATTGAAAACTTTAATATCTGGTAGCATTTTGGTTTCAGATTGACAACTTAAGTTCTGTCGGGCTATTGGAAATTAATATAGTCCCTAGCATTGCTGACAGAGATAACAAACTGCATATTGTAAACTTGTCTTCCTTCACCAAGTTTAGTTATATTAAAAAGGTACGAAAGACGTTTTCTGTCAGCTGTCTTTATTTAATCCCACATGCCAAAATCATCAAAATAATAAACGCAAAGAATATCTCGACGAGAAGGTGAATGAAATATATGTAATACTGTGGTTTGAATTGCTACTTTTTACATATAGACTGCCTTATATAAATTTCCTGTATTGTCTATACCAAGGTTATGGAAAAATAAAGGAAAAATCAAAGTCTTAATACATCGACATCATTCAAGTGACAAATAATATGAACCTACCAAAGCACCCAAGCAATGATCGATCTACAACCGAAATTGTCATCAACTTGACGGTCGAATAAGTTAACCATATTAGCTTGGTGTAGTGAAACTGATCGCTGGTTAAATAAGTCCAATAATGATTAATGAATTCTTTAAATGAGCTTTGGAATAAGCAGTTCCACATCACAACGATTTATTACAGCTTATATTTTCTTCATTCAGCTCAACCAAATTGGTATAGTAAGTCTCCACTTGAGTCGTTGATATTATGACAACTTTTAACATCATATGGCAAGTTATTCCATATGTTATGTGCGGAATAATGAAACGATTTCTTTGTCGTGGCAAAAATAAATCATTAATTGGTGTAGATCGCGATTCAAGTTATCAGTTTGGACGTTGTTATTTGGCTGCAAAAATATATATTCTGGAACAAGTCCATGTAGCACTTTATACATTAATACTGATTTTTGAAACTTTACTTATTTTTTTGGTCTAAGATGGCGATCTTTATTTTGTCGAAGTCACACGCTGTGAGACCACCAGAAATCATATGTTGGCTAAGTGGAAAGACGGTTTACTTTTTAATATCGGTTCTGTGTCCGTTAACTCGTTTGTGGAAGGGCTGCACTGATTCGCCAGTATATTGGAGACCACATATTGGACACTCTAAGAAATAAATCACGTTGATGTCTTGTATTTGATATTACAAAAATCCTATACTGTTTTTGGACGGTCTTGCTGAGAAATGTTAATGTTACCTGTATTTGTTTGCAGGTTATACAGTGTGCATTTCCACAAGGGCGACACAACAGCAGTCGTTGAGTGCGACGGCCTCTATAAAGTTTTCAAATGTCTTTTCGGTCAACAAACATGGACGTCTCATGCAGCTGTGGTTTCTGATTGGTCAAATCCTCTCTCCTTCTAAAAACACTGAGTGATTTAAACTTAAACTTGGACTGCACTATCTATATGATGGCCTCTCCAAAGTTTGGATATATTGTTAAGTTTGGTTTACTTGCATGGCCCCTACTTTTGTTTCTGATTGGTCAAATGTTCGACTGGATATGCAAACAATTCATAGATTCATCAACTAAAATGAATGCTACTGTTTGTTCCTGTTTTAGATTGAGCGATGTCAATTTATTAAATCCAAGTCAAATTAACTGAACTTCAATGGGCAGTTTCTGCGGTGGTCATTGTAAATACTGTTCACTTTTTCTCAATCTACAAACAAACAAGGCCACAAAACTAGTTCTGATTTCTAGCAGGCTAAGACCTCTGTGGTTCTAGTTGAGTCATTGTTGTACAGGAAACGCTTAAATTGGCCCACCTCTAAAAATAATTGAAAATACTTTGAAATAATTGCATCACATTCCCTTTTAGCTGCAATGAGGAAAAATCATTTTTCAAATTCAATTATCTTCTTTAAAAAGAAAATAAAAAAGGCTGATCTCTGAAAGTTCGTTTTCACTATTTTAAAATTAAATGTTTTTAGTCTGAGTTAAGAAGTTAACAATATTTAGGTGAGCAGTGTGATTGTTTGACAATGAACTTTTTTTTATTTTGTTTCTTATTGTGGGGGAGGGGGGACACAAAACATTTGTTAAAAGTTACCCTCATTTAATAAAAGGAATTCGAAGATACCAAAGGGACAGACAGAAATCATTAAGTCGTAAGACAAACAAGACCATGGCAAACAAAATAAGACGAAAGACAAACATAGAATACACGACACTACACTGAAAACTAAAGCTGGAGTAACACGAACAGGGAAAGTTCAGGTGCTCCGAAATGATATGCAACTCATGCTCTACTAGTGGCACCCGTCGTGTTACTCAGTATTCAAAGCCGGTATATAGTCACAACCGGTATAGGAACGGATTTGTATTCAGGACAGTGGGAAGATATCCATTGTCATTTGTGAAATGGATATTTCGTACCGATCAACCAAATCATAATGGCGACCGAAAGACTTCCGGAGTGATGACTTTCCCTGAGAAACCCTTGGTTCAGTAGCTTTCTTGTAAGCTGCGTCCCTCTATCAATAAAATCCTGATAAGAAGCACAAGCTCTGGAGTGGCGTATCAACTGAGAAATATACAATCCGTGTGCAGGTACGGCTGGAATGTTGCTTGACATTAACGGAAAGTTTATAATAAGAGCATCAAAGTCATCTCTCTTGCCGTAAAGTTTTATAACGTTACATTTATAGACAAAAACTGTAATTCTTTTATATGGCCAATTTTGCTTCTTTACATACGTGCGCCGACATATTGATACCGAATATCTATAAATAGTTATCAACTAGTGAAACATATTTCGCAAATATTTAATTTTACAGAATAAAGGCTTTAAAACTTGCACTTTTCTTTCAATTTTATTCAAATTAAACATAGTGGGTAACTTAAGTGTGACGTCAGTACGACTTCAAAATTAAATCGTCAGTATAACCTGTCGTGGTTAATTTACATCATGATGTGTCATTTCCATGTAAGTTGGCCAAAAAAGTGCTTGACGTTGCTTGTTATTTATGAATGAAACCGATCTACTGATTTGAATTCAGTAAAAGACATGGATGACATCTTTTGTTTCCAAGTATTCCTACAATCAGCACATTTTATGCTACATGTATACTTTGAGAGCTAATTCATTACCAAGTCGAAACTATGTAATTAAATATTTTACCAAAAATAGAATCTTCTAATGAAAAAAAATGTTCAATAAGAGTCATTTATGTCGAATCAACAGTTTTCAAATAGAATAAAATACTTCAAACTACCAAAGTATATGTAACCCTTGGTTAAACTCTGTGTTTATCAAATGGGAAACCTTTGTGTCACCGTGAATGTTATAATAAAGTGTTACATTAACTTAATATCGTTTTATTTAACAGGATTCTGTCTCATATTTGTCTGCACCATATTTCTTCATTATCAGGTTAATAAATTGCATTTTTATTTTTTTCTTATGCTAATAAATTTCTGTCGTTCTGTTCTGAAGTAGAAAGAAATATTGGCATAAATCACAAAATAACACGAAAAGATAATTTAGATGTAGATATGAAATCCAAAAGAGGTAGTGCATTACTCTACTATATTACTTTTCGTCTGAGTCGTGTAGAAAGCTTATAAATATGGATGCTAGATCAAATCTAGTTTTACAAAGACATAATGACATATGAAATGTGTTGGTTGAAGTGTGGTTTCTCTGAACTCCTTATCTTTTCAGGTTTATTATTATCACAAGGATATTGTACACCAAACAGCTACTGCTTAATTTCTAGGTAAATGAAGTGGTACACCTTAATTTAAGATAAAACCAAATACATATGTTTTATAGGTGTTTTCCGACATGGATATCGTGAATCTTAAATAAAAATGACTATTCTTTAATATATAATTATACTAACAGAATATGTAAAAGTATCAGGAAGTCAATAACAGAAGCTATTGACTTGGGAATGGATATTGAAACTCGCAGTAAACAACATGTCAATAACACAGACTTAAATGCGGGTCAATAACAAATGTTTAAAAAAATGGTATTGACTTTGAAACCATCACGTCTAGTGTGACTCCGATTTACGCTGGATTATAGAATAAAACAATTACTTCTCTTGTTTCGGTTATAGACTTTTGAAAAAAAGGATATTCACCCCCACTTTCAGGCCCGATGAACATCCTATTTTCAAAAGTCAATAACATTGCACATTGACCTCAACAAAAAACAGTAATTGTTTAATAAACCAAGGAAAAAAAACAAGAATTATAATAAGTCAAACAAATATATTTGATATATAACCTGAGATATACAAGGTAAATTAATATAATATAATAATTTATAACATTAAACATAGAAATCTTGTAAGGTGATGGAATGATATTAAAATTTACTTATTTTTTTTTTAATTTTTGGTCATCCTATGTCATTATTGTTAAACCCCGTCAAATTTTCAGCAATTATCTAACATATGAAAATTGTTTGCCCGTGGTTATCTGTAATTTGTTGACCTTACCCCGCATGTGTGTTCTTCAATGCACAGATGTAATGTCGTCGACATGTAGCAAAGAGTTCCGCTCAAACCGGTGCTAGGGGCCGTCTTGAACTTTCAGTGAGGTGCGAGTTATTCCTCCGTGTTGAAGGCCTCACTGTGACTTTGAGTTGAAGAATAGCAATCAAAGCGTTGTTCCTTTGCCTTGAATTTACTTGTACATATGAGATTTTTGTGTCATGAATATTTACATCATATCCCACCTTTTTTCTATGGTTTGCAATCAATTGAAATCCCGATTAGGGCCGCATGATTTCACGAGATTTCGGGTAGTTGCCAATCTCTTGTATTATATGTCTCTGTATAAACCTTTATTATATTTCGTTTGGTGGACTAAGTGCAATTTCTATAGAATTATTTCTTTACTTGGTGTCAGTTCCATTGTTAGTTTTCAATGGTAAGTTTACCGGATTTAAATATTTGTCTCGTTTTATTAATAATTTAACACGAATAAGTTCATTTTGATATAATATTTAACATTATTTGTTATTCATCGCTGAACTCCAATAACATCTCAAGTTTGTCAATAAAAAATAATTAAGAACAAAATTTCTTTTCTTCGTTTTTGAAAATGTCAAACAGACCAACAGGAATCAAATGATTACACCTATTTCCCTGCCTAATTAATCCATTAGGCGAAGTGGGTCATCTTCTTTAATATTTCGAATTCCGTTGAAATTCCGGACCAATCAAAAAACGAGTTGGTTGTAAAACGTTGAACGTTTCACATTTGGTAAAAAGTGCGTTCATTTATAATAACTCCTTTTGTTCATTAAAAAGATGTCCTTTTGCAAACAACTCCGTTTGAAAAAAGTAGAAGATCAGCATATGATACAAGAGAAATCGAAAGAAAACTGATGGACCAGACAAAAAGGGATAGACAGAACGATAATATCCTGAACACGAAGAAGATGCGCTATGAAACCTAATGTACATATAAAACTAACACTCAACTTTGCATAACACGGATACCCCAAAAAAATGGGGGTTTAACTTTGCATGATGGAGTATTGGGACGTTGCGCATCATATGCACCTAAAATTATTTATGTAACCTAATTGTCATTCAAGATCAGCATTTATTGAATAAGATAATCTGTTTTTTACCTGAAAGTAACGTCTAATGTTTTGTTTTCTCAGCAACTATGTTAGATACCTTAATGAAATTTTTTATGGAGTTGCATTGTTGTAGAACCCATGCTACGAATGCCAGTTAAGGTCACCCTCAGGTCAAGGTCAAGCAAGAGATACTTAATCTTATTGTTTCAATGTTAGATTTGAACTATATTTAAATATCTTAATGAAAGTTGTTATGAGGTTGCATTTATATCTCATGCATGTATCAGATGCAGTTTTGAATACTTTTTAAGTTTATTGATGGAAAACGGATATTATCTGCCTCATAATGTAAGTTGTGTCCAATTTTTTGTTTTCGTTGCCAGTTTTAGACTTAATTTGAATATGTAAAATATACTGAAATATTACCTGTTATGGTTACTTAGCAACTACTTAAAAGACATCAGAATGTCAAATGCAATCATATGGAGACATGAGGTAGTAGACCTGGGATATTGGGAGACAACTCATTTATAAAATGCCCTTTCTGGTATGAATTTATCAGCTCAGTTGCATTTTGACTTGCTGTGTATTTATTATTATTCGTTGAATACCAATTTTCGTGGTTTCGTGGGTGCCAGTGAACCACGAAATTAAATATCAGACAAAAAATTATAGTTATAATAAATTGAAAATGGAATTAAGATCGGAGCCACAGTGTTTTGATTAACCTTCCCGAGAAAACTAAGTAAAAATGTGTTTGGTTACAGACATATGGTAAGTTTTGTACATCTCCAGCTGATGCAGTGGTGTCTTGTTTTTGTGTAGGTAAACAAATAAAATTCTTTAAAAATCTTTACTGTAATTGTTCGTGGTTTTTATTTTTGTTGTGTATTTGAAGTGTTTATTCTATATGAAATTGGTAACCTTAATACAAGTATTAAAAAAGTATGCAGTAGCATATTTATTTTACACATCATTGTTACAGCTTTATATCAGTGAAAATATATATAAATCTAGTAATCAAATGATAATTATATATTTTAGAATTACATCAGTTAGTTTGTCATTTACACTTTTGTTTATGTAAATACGTAAAATCAGCACTTTACTGTACAATATTAATGCAGGACTTAAAACGTTTGTCAATTTCTCTGTTACTAAACCACGATTTTCAGTATTTCAACATTATTTTATTTTTAAGACAGCAATCACGAAATTACTTATTCCATGAAATGTCATTTTTTATCTATCCACGAAAATTGATACCCACGAAAATAATGAATCCACAGTTCATAAGAAAAATAGTGATAATCTTATCATGAAAATCGAAACCATTGATTAAAGAGTTCATATTGTGTGCATTTTAAATGACATTTTCTTAAATAGTATCTTGAAGTACTGAAAGAAAAAAGAAAGGATTTGAAAGGGAAGTAATTGTATAAAAAACTAAAGATAATTTGGAGTTAAAAATTACAACACAGCACATGTTCATGTTAATGGTTCGTCAAATTTAGATTATACATGGATTCTATCATGCATTACAACAATTTCTGCCAAACTTAACCTTCCAACTTACCGACACTTACTGAAAATCACGCATATTTCTTACTGTTGGGAAAATACCTAGTATCCATTTAATATCAGAATCAGAAGATCAGTTGTGATCTTAAATGCCAGGTAAAGATTAAAAATGCAGCAGTTTCTATATTGGTAATATACTTTACGATAAGAAATTCAATTGCAACCCTTATCTATTTCATTAATGGTTTTTTGCTTATTTCAGTTTCGCTTTCGTATAAATGTTAAACATCCAAACTATCTGTGGTAAAGAACTAAGTGGCTGTGGTCTCTTGTTTCTTTTGCTTTGCAGCGACAAAGACTTTTTGGCCGAATTTTTTTAACAAAAATTTTATTTTTGTTTTTGTTGTTCAGATTTTATTTCGTATCTTTGGTTTGTTTTACTTTTAAAATGTGAACATTTACTAAGTATCTTATTGTTTTACCATTGTTTACAGCCAGTGAGCAATATTTATTCTATTTCAAAAACTTAAAATACTGTTTCAGCTAGGAACGATATGTATTCAAAACACGTGAATAAACCTTTATTTTGGTTTTAGTTCAGCCCTGTGACGATGTCGTTTGTCAGAATGGTGGGACTTGTGAAAATGGTCTCCAATCATTTGTTTGCCACTGTACTGCTGGAACATCCGGGACATTTTGCGAATGTGAGTACATCAGATTTAATAGACCATATCCGAGTTTTTTCACAAATCTATATTTTACATCAATCCGACTCGGAAGTCACGTGACTATGGACATTCCTCGGTTCCCTTCCTCGTCGCTACGATAAACATTAATCAAAATGTCATAGGCAAGTGTCATTTATTTCGACAACCTACTCGTCCTTAATATCAAACGCTATTTAATAGACAAAGAATTTACAGTCTTGCGATACAGGAGAACACAGCGTCTACTGATTGATAAATTTATGTTATAAAAGAACCGGTTGATCGCGATATTTCAATGTTCTGTTTCTTGTTCTTGCCACCCAACCAACGAAGTTGATTGCAATAAAAAGTCTGTTTACTTAACGGAATAAACACCCAAAATAAGTGCTTTAAGGAGAATTTTTTATCTTGAAAATGGAACATTGAATAGAAAAAAGGGGGATATGGTGTAAATATTCATGACACAAAAATCTCATATGTACAAGTAAATTCCAAGCAAAGAAACAGCGCTTTGATTGCTTCCATACAGCGACTACTATTATCAGATTCAAGGTCAGCTGGGGATTTATGAAGTAAAACAGTGTGACCTTGTCAAATGTTATTTACATGTATACCAAAATGGGTATTCATGTTGTTCCTGTAATGTTTGTTAATCTTTTTTCCACAAATTTGATCTCTAAAATGAAACAGTGTTACACAAGTTTTGTGTTGCCAAAGCTGTTTGGAAAAATTGCAAATTTTAAAATTAAGGCCACCCCAAATTAATTAATAGTTCTTCAGATTCACTCTCTTCTAATATTATGGGTTCAAAATTTCAAATACTTTACTCGCTTCATTTTTATCTCACTTTTTAGAAATTTTCACTGTTATTCCTAGATACAAAAATAAAAATTTGCTCGCTCGCTCCTTAAAAAATACAAAAATGAAGGGAAAAATTTTAAACTGTTGTATTCGCATCAATTTTTGAGGTTCCTCTTCAATATTTTTCAAGAAAAAATTAAAACAATAAATTTTGCTCGCCCACACTATTATTATACAAAGAAATCCGATGAACTAGAAATAAATTTTGATTAGCCTAATTATCTTTATTAAACTATATAAATTTGTCATAAAAATGATGATGAAATGCAATGTTATTATTATTCTTTTCAAATGTGTCAAAAATAAAAATCAAACATTTGCACTATTTATAGTAAATCTGTTTCCGATTGTTCAACAGTTTTCAACAATTCGACTTGTTACATGTACGAACTGTAAACCACTTGTCCAAATTTACCATTCGTTTGAATCATGTGATAAAAATATCATCATGGACGTTCAAAAAGCAACTTTTAATGTAAAGCGAATGGGCTTTACGCTAGGTCCACGAACAATAGCTGTTTAGTTTAAGCCTGGCTAAGAATAAAACACTTGCCATCAGCCTACAGTTCTTCTGGTCGAACAAAACATCTATTATCCTTGAACCTAGTCAACCAGAGTTAAATTTCGCCTGACACCAGTAGAGTGCAGAAAGTGTCATCTGATTTACAGCTAGACATAACATTAAGTAGGATTATAAAATGATTCTACAGCTTGAGTTTCATTAACGTCTATTATCAAGTAAGCTACATAGAATGTCAGACTTTCGAAATGTAATGAGGAACAAATGGTCATAATATGAATTGTTTGATCATTGATGAGGTCAAAGGTCTGTCGTATAACAGATTGTAACAAAGTC
>JARWCS010136460.1:0-14656 GCA_034783895.1 Geukensia demissa | reverse complement strand
TCAGACAAAGCTTTAGATAAAATCAGACTTGGGTATGACAGCTGGGATAGGCGTTGCAGGGTGCGGGGATAGCTGTCGTTTCCGACAACTTGCATCTAGTTTTAGTTATTGTACACAATGAAATTTAAACCACTGTTGGTGATACTTCTATCCAGTATACAAGTTATAACAGTGAGTATGTAGGATGAACAGTTACACACCATCTCTCCCCTTGCTCAAAATTAAATTAAATATTATTTTGAGGCAAGTGCGACCTGAGTTGCCAGGGAAGTTTTGTTCAACATCTGAATTGATGCTCCATTCTGGATGAGAGACATTTATTTATTTCTGCCAGCAACTTATGACTCACAAGATCTCGCGAGATGACCAAGTTTTTTCATCAGCATCACTCCTAGCATTGTACACTTTCTAAGTTGATGCCTCTTCCATATTTTCCAGCTTCGCTACCATGTTACTCTTGGAGAACGCACTTATCCCAAAGTGCACAAAATAGTTAAAATTGACCTTTTTCACCATATTTCAATAGGTTAGGAGCTTAGCAGAATTTTCCCAATATAGAGTATACATGTAGAAGACATCATGACACAAAATACCAATAAACATAAAGGCATCATTCAAAAAGTACACATAAACATAATGTCACTTTGCCACAAAGTACCTCTTAAACACACATTACATATTCGTCTTTCACCTTTACATGATATATTAAAATCCCACAAGATTTTTTTCCCTCCAAAATAATTCTGCCAAAATGATGTGTCCAGAAGAATAAATTGTTGTTTCTTTGATTATTTTGCTAATTTTAGCAGCAAAATACAAAAAATGTGCAAAACAGAAGGTCAGAATTTGTTGGCCAAGACCTCAGATTATACGTACATGTAGAAGAACATATGGTGCACATCGTGCTCTTATGACAAAGCAAATTATTGAAGATCCTCTTGATATAAGAAATTTCATTAGAATGGATCGAGCAGATTTTGATGAGGTTCTCTTTAAAGTGTCACCACAGGGCACTACAATAACTTTTGTTTACAACACTTGTGATAAACATATTTTACTTGTCCAAATGTTCGGACAAAATAGAAAGTTGTTTAAATAGAATTTTGCAAACTTTTGGGACTGGTAAATCCTTTGCAAAATGGCCACCATGACGCAACTTAGTTTAGCATTGTATCTGATAGGAGTCTCACAATTCTGTCTTCTTTTCTAAAAGTATAAACCACCGAACAGTTGAACAGATTTTAACCAAACTTGGCAGAAATATTAGGCAGGTGGTCCTTTACCAGATTTTGTTTTTGGTGCAGATCAGAAATTCAACATGGCTGCTAGGACCAGTTATATGTTCTGATTGGTCCATATTTCAAAACCTTATCAATGAAAAGATGTCCCATTGGATTAAGTGTTTAAATATCATTAGAAGTCACCACGTTTCCATAAAAAGATAGGATGTGATATTCCATTGTGACTTTGTAGAAAGTATTGTTAGATGGTCGTGCATGTAATTTGTGAATTATTTGCTGATCAGACGTACATTTATATGATGGCATCTATGATAGTTTAGAATAAATAGATGCTATAATTGTACAAAGTTTATAAAAATATCACCTTTTGCCAGATGAGTGATTACAGGCTCTGTGGAGCCTCTGGTTTTGTTTTTATGTCCCAGGTTAGGGCATGGTTGAGTACTCACAAACATGTTTTACCCAGCCACATACTTTATGTGCCTGTCTTAAGCCAGAAACCTGTTATCCAGTGTATGTCTTTGTTGCTTTGTTTAAGTGTTACCTGTTTCATACATTTTTGGCCGATAGTTGTTACATTTGAATATCATCACATTTGATTTTGGGGCCTTTACAGCATGCCTAGGGTTTGAATATATGTTCATTGCTGAAGGCATAAGGGCAATGTGTAGATGACTGCAATTTTTACCTATTGGGAGGTTATCTCATGGACAATCTTACCACATTTCCCTTTTCTATATGATTCAATGTAGCATTTGTTTGTCGATTTTGATACCATGATTATGATTGATTTGCTTGTTTTCCCACATACATGTACGCTCAAAATGCATTTTCAAATGTTTTATTGCTGTATTTTTATGGGTAAATTGACTGTATCACAATGTACCAAATAACTTATGAGGTTATGAGTATATTCTTCCATAGCAAACAAACCTAAATGTCTTAAAACATGTTGAGTGAAAAAAGTGTCTTTAGACATGTCTCATAGATACTGGTCATGTCTTTAAGACACAAAATTCTCACAAGAATACTAAGACACTAAGGTTCATTTGCTATTTATGGTTAACAGAAGTGCTACTCTTAATTAATCTTAAGACCCTTTGAAATTGAACAAAATATTAATACAAAGGGATGCATGAACCTGTAGTCCAGTGATTGTTGTTGTTTAATTAGTCATTTATTGTTATTTGTTTTGTCGTTTTTGCAATAGATTAGGTTGATCGTCATGTTTTATGTATGGTGTCACATTTTGTATTTTAGGGCCTTTTACAGGTTCCGTGATAGTATGGACTCTGGTTCATTTTTGAAGGCCGTAACGGGACCCATAGAAGTTTAAGTTCTACTGTCATTTAGTGGGTGGCTGTCTCATGGACAATCATGCCACACCTTTTATTTTTATATTACCAGAATTATTTGGTTAATATTCTTTTTTACATGTACAATGTATACAGTGTACAATAGCTGCTGAAGACCAGATACACGTAGTTGGTCGAGAATTCTAATGTCTACTAATACAATTATTGATAACCATGATTACAGTCTAATATGAAACAGTATGCTCGAAAAAGACATAAAAACTCACTAAAAACTAGATGAGCTGGCAACTATAGCAAACCCAGCACCCCAGGAAAGACTAACCCTGCTGTAGGTTTTTGCTACATTTTGTAAATATCATTATAGAATTCAAAGAAAATGGTTTTATGAATAACTTCCATCAAAATCAAAATTCTGAAAGCATTCCAAATTGTTCAAGTCATGTTTTTTTAATAAGAACTTTCTCTGAACCCATTTGTTGGACCTTTTGATGAAATCAAAATTCACATCAAATCATTGTCAATGAGATATATATTTATATGCAAAAAATCAAGTAAATTTTCAGATTTTAGACATTGATGGTTAAGAGTTATTTCCCTTTGGCTGCGAACTCTTTTACAATGGTACCCTGCATTTGCTGTCTACATTGTGTAACTAGTGGTTTTCCTGGTCATAAATATATCTATTTTTAAAATATAACAATATTATTAATACATGATGTACTTGTAATCAAGTTAAACTGACCTGAGTGGTCATGTAAGCTATTGCAGTTTTATGTGATCTATGTTTGAATCATTCATTCACATCAGTGTGATTCACATTTTGACATCAATCTTCTAAAAAAATGATGGCTAATTGAACCCAATTTGGTTGCATTTTGATTGCCAAACAAAGTACCTGCTATTCCATAAATACAGAAGAAAATTCATCAGTAGAGCGTTCTTTTGGTGTCGTTCTTTCAAAATTATCCCTGCCACTGCAATAAAGGTGGCCGCCATAGGAAATAAACTTATTTAAAAGAGGATTGTTTATAAACCTGATCAAAAATCAATTGACCAATTAGATGATCTACTTTAAAAGTTTGTCCACCTTCTATGTTAAAGTCTACCACAAAATAGAAATGTAATAATAAATGTTCAAACTGTACTTTTCCTTACCAGTGTGTCATGTTAGTGAAAACCAATTCAAGTAATCATGCATACAGCATTGTACAGCGGTAAATATTTGCACATTCAAAACAGTTGATGATATTCAATCATTTATTTCCAATTGTAACATTTTGTTTCAAATATGGTGACATCAATTGTTTATGCCAAAAAAAACACATTGCAGATATGAAATGGAAGAGGTTATTAATTTTTCCCTTAAAAGATTTTCATGTATTGGTGATCCCAATTTCAAGTTTTCACTGCCAACAAAACCAAGATGATATTACTATTTTTGAATGTTTTGTCGTTCTGTTTAATTGCAAAAGAAGTATATCTATATAGCTCTTGAAAGAAAACCAGACAGTGTGTCTTTGGTAATGGACCAAATATTTATTCATATCTTTATATGAGCTATTTCCACATCTTTGTGTCCATTGTCTGTCCGGAATTACCTGTACAGATCACTGTATCCTATCACCTATACGGCGTGAGTTCGTGCCTGGGTTAGTACCATACAAAAACGGGTTGCGTTTAACTCGCATCGCACGTGATAAGGTTTGTCGGTTACCAGCCCAAGGTCGCTGGTTCTCTCCGGGTACTCCTGCTTCCTCCACCAGTAAAACTGACCACCGCGATATGACTGAAATATTGTTGAAAGTGGCGTTAAACCCCAATCAAACAAACAAAACATTTGTGTACTATTCAAAAAGGTCGTGATGCATAATCTCCCACTTAAGAAAGTTGGAGAGTGGGAGATTTCCCACTTAGCAACTGCTGGAGGTTAACAGGTATGTTTTAATTTAAAACTGTCATATTATCACCAGCCAAGTTGTCAGATTTGTCTGGCATGTAATTTATAGAACAGAAATTTGATTTGTTAAAATTCCAAAGCACTTAAAATATGGAAATGCTTTGAAACGTATTGCAATTGGTTGTTCCTACTGTCATGACTGTCAGATTAGGCTTCCTATTTCAATTTGTTTGGATTTGAGTAATACTTTTACTATATTTGGATCTTGGACTTTCTTTGTTTTGGTTCTCATGCTACTGATGAGAGGTTTTTCCTGGAAATGAACATATAGCTTACCAAAATTCACCATATTTTTTCAGCATTGGTAAAAGTGTATTTTTGAATCCCTCAAATGATCATACAAACCCCATTACTGCATGTTGAGGCATTTAACA
Organism: Geukensia demissa; assembly: GCA_034783895.1. Taxonomy (NCBI): domain Eukaryota; kingdom Metazoa; phylum Mollusca; class Bivalvia; order Mytilida; family Mytilidae; genus Geukensia; species Geukensia demissa. Next base: position 9,768 of record JARWCS010136460.1, on the reverse strand, counting down.
CAGATTTCTTCACTGGTGTGTCTAAATCAAATGCTCCAGGTCCTGGCAGTACATCTACAACACAGACAAAAATTAATACTATTAATAAAATCAAATGCTCCAGGTCCTGGCAGTACATCTACAACACAGACAAAAATTAATACTACACTGTATTAATAAAATCAAATGCTCCAGGTCCCGGCAGTACATCTACAACACATACAAAAATTGATACTAATAAAAACAAATGTTCTGGGTCCTGGCAGTACAAATACAACACAGACAAAAATTAATACTAATAAAAACAAATGTTCTGGGTCCTGTCAGTACATCTACAACACCGACAAAAATTTATAATAATAAAAACAAATGTTCTGGGACCTGGCAGTACATCTACACCACAGACAAATTTAATACTTATAAAAACAAATGCTCTGGGTCCTGGCAGTACAAATACAAAACAGACAAAAATTTATACTGAATGTATCATGCTCATATATGAAGCTTATCCCGGCTATATTGGTGGAATTTTTGTTGATAGAGTCTGGACTAATGATAATGGTGATATTTTGTGGTTGCTCAGAACTATTTTTGGAATAAGTCTTATCAAAGAGATAATAATAATTATGTAAGTCTATGGAAAGTTATTTTTAGGCAAAGACTTATTCCTAGAACAGACATTTAAACAATTCAATCAGCACAAATTTCTTTTGGCAGTCATAAAATGTAAAAATTTTCATAAAAATTTCACTAGAGGCAATGAAAACATTTCTTATAATTCACACCACCTGTGTAGTTTATGTAGTTTATTCCATATGTGTAGCTGTTGATGGAAATTTTATGTGATAACCTATCAGAAACTTGAATGGGAGATGCTCTCACAGCCTCTAAACCTTCTTGGAACAAAACAACATGATTGTGATGTTTTTCTGTAGAAAATGATAATTGACCTATTAAAGACCTACAAAAGACCAGAACATACTTTTTTTAACATTTCCATTGTAAAAGATTTTATTTTGAATTATTAACTTTAGTGGTCTCTTATCTTAAGTGGTTACTTTTGCTTCTTCCCAAAGGTGACCTCTAAATACAGAATTTACAGTATCTACATGTATATATGTTTTGTCTTGTGATACAAATTATCTTCCCTTACCTTTAGGAGCTTTGAATCTATCTCCTCCTTTATCAAATGCCAGAGCATTAGCCTTGTCTTTTAACTTTGGGTCATAAGATCCTACTGGTGGGGCACATCCTAAAAAATACACAACAAATGAACAATATGCCATATTGCCAAGCAACCTTTAACAGAAATGTCGATCTCCAAACTTTTGAAATTTACACCTAAAAGTACATACCTGTTAATCCTTCCACTTTAGGAGGGTGACTCCCTCTTTTTGGGTCAATCTCCCACTTCAAGAAAGTCTCACATGTGGGGGACACTAATCTCTCTCTTTCACAAATTTCTCCCCCAAATCTCCCTATTTGCAGAAATATTGTACAAATCATGTTCTAAATGGCTTACTAATTTGATGTCAATGCATTGTTTTTGTAATTAGACATTCTTGAGAAGCAATCAACAAATAATTAATCTTATTGTTGTACTAATTGCTCAAATTTTGATTTGAAATCATTAGTAGAATAAGGAAATATCATAAATTTTATATCTTTGTCTTATCTGTGTACTTGGATTTCTAGCAAAATCATCTTTTTCTTCCTTCAAAAAAGGTCGTAACGCAAAATCTCCCACTTAGAAAAGCTGAAGAGGGAGATCACCCTCTTTAAGCATTCGAAAGGATAACAGGTATGAAGTAGCTGTACTCGAGAATGATGCAACATCTCCTTTTTAAATAAAGTATGGCAACATTATCATGAGGTTTTCAAAAGAAGTTATTGTGACCTTGATATCAAATTAACCAATCAAAATGTGGAATGGCAGAACCTTTAGATCCAAAGTAATTGATATTTCAGATGGAAAGTAAATTGGATGGAGAGATTTTATGCCTAAAATTTTAAAAATATATACAGGCATGACTGATTGAGCATTCCAATTTTACCCACGCTGCACAATATACAGAAAGTAAAATAAAAACACAGATTAATCAAAATACTTTCATTTTTCTAGCACTTCGAAAGCACAAACAAGTTGAAAAGTGTTTATTTCCATTGTATTGTTAATTTCTGTAGAACGACGATGAAAAAATAATGGCTGATGATGCCGAATAGCTGGTGAAATATCGTAAGATCACAGGGCCGCGTGAGTTGACGATCGATCACACTAGCTTGAACGAGAGTTTCCAATCTCTTGTATTATATGTCTCTGTTAATATGGACAATAGAGAATTGTTAAGTGTTTCAAAAAACAAAATGTGTTTGAATATTTTATTTAAAAGACTTATTATTATTATACAATTCAATTAATTACAAAATAAAAACAGGGACATATATACTGTTATATACATCCCTTATAAAAGCAAAATATGTGATAAATAGATCATTTCATGTCACTTTCCAAATCTTACAGCTTCTTACTTGGAGCTTCTACATCATGTACAGGTTGTGTGACCATGGCAACTATTTAACTGAACTTACCGTTTGATATATGAAAGTATCTTAGCTTTGGTTCAAGAGTACTGAAAGTGTAAGTAGGTGGCGATCAGTAAGGTTATCCTCAAAGAATCTTAGATGTAAAGTGAGTCATATCTTTGCTGAAATGATTAGGACTAATGACTGATTTTATGTCAAAGATTCTTCGTAAAAATATTCACTGATTTATGAAATTTAATAAGGGAAAGACTAGTGAAGTACTGGTATTACAGAACTTTGTGTGTACATAATATATTCTGAAGTTGGTGAATTCATTTTTTTTTCAGTTGCTGTCTTGCAGTGCAGTTGGCTAAGAAACTTGAAACAGTACTGATTATTTCAACAGATCCAGCACACAATATATCGGATGCCTTTAATCAAAAGTTTTCTAAAGTTCCAAGTCCTGTTAATGGATTTACCAATTTATATGCCATGGTCAGTATTAATCACTTGTTTAGCTTTTTTTTATTATTGAAAAGTTTATATGGTTAAAAAATGTTTTAGCTAAAGTTTACATTGGATTTACCATACAATCAAATCTCTATCTCATTCTTGCAGTTGCTAATGATGGACTGGTTTTTTAGGAAATAAGAAAGTAGATAAAGAGCTACGGTTCAAAATTAAGACAAAATTTATAAAATTAAGTGTATGTGAACTGTACCTAGTATTATGTATATTGATTTATTTGATATAACAAATGAAGTGAAATGTGAGTCTTAAAAAAATACTCAAACTATAGTAAGTACAGTGAATGTCCATATGTGAACATGTACAACAAAAAGACATTTTATACAATATTTGTGTAGTTTCAAGCTATATTTAAAAGAATGTTAACCGCCTTGGTGGTGTTATGGTAAGCGTTCTCGCCTCGAGAAGGTCATTGGTTCGATCCCCAGTTGGGTCAAACCAAAGGCATTAAAATTAGTATTTGCTGCTTCTGAGTTCTCCGCTAAGCATTCAGCATTAATGAGTAAAAGCAAAGACTGGTCGGCCCAGAGTTAGAATAATGTGTCTGGGTAAAGTGGCACATCTTCCTGCAGACTGTTGCTTTCGTGAGCTAGCACATTAAAAATCTGGCTCAGTGTGTCGGTCTAGTACAAAGCAGGGTTCTTTCATCATCACTCATCATTAATATCCCCTCGTCCTGAATATGCCTGGAAATGACGTTAAGCACCATTCAATAAATCAATTAAAAGAATGTTGGTTTCCCCTCCCCCAGTTCTGACTTTTGATGTGAAACAGACCAGGCAGGCTGGTGTTTTGGGGGTTTTTATTGGAAAATCTGTTTTGTTGGAAACACTTATTAAAAAGCAGTGTTAGTCATTTTCCATACTGTTCATCAGAAGAAGAAAATGCCATTTTTAGTCAAGCATGTTATTATGTCAGACACTGGATTAGCATGTTGGTTTTTACTAGAAAATAATGAATTTATATTTTATGGTATATGTTATCTCAAAAGAATAGGTGTCCTCATGAGAAATTCATAAAACTCAGAAATAACAGATATATTTTATGGGAAATTCATGAAGCCCAGAAATAACAGAATTTACAGTATTTTAAGTGTAAGAAATCCTCAATAATACCATAAATACCTTTTGTCATAAACACAAAATTTATTTTTCTTTGAATTCAGAGATCAGTGATTTAATAGATAACAATAGGCTGACAATAATTCTGACTTCTTTAACAGTTCAAACAAAACAAACTCTCTTCTAAATTTATTAGTGAAGACTTCTTTCAACAAACCAACTGAAATATATAGTTTAGAGAGAGAGTGTTGTGCCACACATCAAATAAATTCAAAGGGTTAATTTAATATGTTTAAGAGAAAATGATACATATTAAAAGAAACACTATCTCTGCCAGACTGGCTTCAACAATGTTAGGCTTTATTAGTGTGGCTAGAAGAGAGAGGATATAAAAATTCTGAAATGGATATGGTCAGTGAAAGGGTAGAAGGCTATTTTCTTCCAAATACAATCAACACATGAGAAGGGCCATAATTAAACATTTCAATGTTCTTCAAAATGACCCGGATACTTCCCAATAATTTTTGTTGACAGATGACGGACGCCAAGTGATGAGAAAAGCTCACATGGCCTTTTAGGCTAGGTGAGCTTTATAAAACAAGGGAATGAAAAAAATGTAATAATAGTAATAATTTTACCCTTAACCGTCTTGTAAATTATTTGTTATTGAATCAAAGATACTGTAATTTCAAATAATTTTAACACTAAGTATACAAATAGTATTGTGATAATATGGATAACATCATTGGGTTTAGGAAGCTACATTCAAAAGACCAGTTGCGGTAAGTAACCATTACTGTGAAATTTACTGCTAAATAATGTGATCATATTTAAAAGAAAAAATATGGAATATGTTCCAGAAAGGCATGATCCACATCTTGGATAGCTTTATACTATATATTTATGAAACAGAAAGTAGCAATCAGAGATTGCACATCCCTTGCTTCCCACATAGTCATATTGATGTTATCTATGACTGATTTTTAAAAATCTGATATCATTAGGTAATATAATTTCAAAATTGGGGAGGGGCTGAAACCAGGGATGACCACTAAATTTGTATTTTCATGCTAGAATATATATGGTTTCTCAACAGTTTTAGTGAAAAATTAATAGTTTCAAAAAAGGGGGCTGGGCTGACCCCTGTGGTGACATTTGAACTTGTTTTTGACAACAAAGAATATATATTCTTTAGGAGTGGGGATCCAAAAAGTTTTAGTGATAAATTAGAATAAGGGGGGGGGGCAGACCCCAGGGGTGACTTTTTAACTTGTTTTTTAAGAATATATAAGGTTTAGATGTGATAATGTGAAATATCAGGAAATAAGGTGGTGGGGGTGACCAATGAAATTCTATTTATGTCGAGTTAGAATACATATTATGCTTCTCTGTGGAGATGGAACATTTAAGGGTTGGCCATCTTTGTTTTTGGCAGGAGCACTAAGTTTGACCTAGATAAAGTCATTAAATAATTGTTCACATTTTTTAATTTAGACCCTATATCGTGATTCATATAAGAATTACTTTAAAATTTCTATTCAGGCACACCTCTAAGCATTTTTGCAGGTTACCGGGTATTTAATCTATGAGAACATGTCATTTAGAGACATATTTTTTCAATATCAAAAATTTATCACAGGTAATGGGAATTTTTTTTGTGCTGAGGAAAATGAAATTTTAACTAAAGGATGAGATGCATCAAAAAATCAAAATTCCAATGACATATAACATGACACACTTCATAGCTGAACTTTCGATATATTTTGCCTTAAATATTGGCAAATTTCAATTTGTGTACATTATTACGGTAATAATAAATTCAACAATAATGAAAAAAAGAAATATAACAAAATGAAGCCAAGTATTTGTTTAATACCCCAAGATTTTTTATAAATAATGAAAAATATAATTAAAAAACCTAAAGATATTTTAACAGCTTTCTGCAGACTACCCACTTTATGTTTAAATAATTTTATTAGCTCACCTGGCCTAAAAGGCCATGTGAGCTTTTCTCATCACCTGGCATCTGTCGTCCGTCCACAATTAACATTTTAGTCTTCTCCTCTGAAACCAGGTACTGAGCCAATCTGAACCATTGGATGACCCCACATGTCAGTTGGAACCAAACTTAGGGGGAATGGTCCTTAAATGGGTCCCTTTCAGAATTACATGTATATCCAATGAATTCGAACCTACCTGCTAATCAAGATGGCCACCTCAGCCAGTTTAGTTTAACATAATATCCTATGGGCAATTCATCAAAAATCTTTCCATCTGGAACCACTTGCTCAATTGAAACCAAACTTTGTTGGAATGGTCCTTAAGTGGATCCCTTTCAGAATTTTATTCAATGACCATACCTACAAGCTGAGATGGCCACTACAGCCAAACTTAGTTTAACATAGGCTTATATACATGTATAATATTTTCATTTAAAAATCTTTTGTCTGTTATGGTCTGTTTGAACCAAAGTTTAATCAAATGGTTTCAATGTCAGCTTTGTCTTGGCAACTGTATATCTGGTGAGCGATTACAGGCACCTAAGAGCCTCTGATTGTAACACTGTCTGATAAAATATTACCCAATGCAAAATGTGAAAAAATTAGAATAGAAAAATAAACAGAATTATTTTGTTTTCACTAAGTAGCAGCATATAACAATACATTGCAGATGATCACAAATAAAAGTTAACAGTTCAACAAGACAAAGTAAAGGGACCTGTAGAAGTTAGATTTCAACTGTTATTTGGTGGATGACTGTCTCATGGACAATTATGCCACATCTTTTATTTTTTTATATAAATACAGTAAGAATGGAAAAAAAACATAATTTCCTATTTCCCTCATTTGCTTCACAAATATAGCTGAACTTTCGATATATATTTTCGGAATATCAGAAGGAGGAAATTTTGAAAAATGTTAGCAAATGTATATAAATGTATATATGTAATACATGTAAGATTAGAACTTCTTTATTATTTTTTTAAAGTGTGCCGGTGTGGTTGGATTAAATGGGGTTTGATCATTGTTTACTAATTAGTGAAATAATAGTGTTCATTAAATCTTGGTTGCACATACTATGTCAAATAGTTGTACCACAATGTCTTTTTTAGCTGCCAATAGAATGGCATATTCACTGTCTGTTGTTATTGTGTGTTTATTTTGGCTTGATTTACTGCTGGTTGCATTGAGGGAGATGAAAAAACCTGTTTGATCTCTTTTGTTGTAAGGTTTTTGGTTTGAATAATATAATTTTTAATCTTTTACCAAATCTGCCATTTAGTCCATGATAATGCATAATGGACTTCTGCGTTATAAGTGGAAAAGACACCATTTTCTTCAGGAAAATATTACAGAAGCACAATAGTTCTACATCATAGCATTAAATAATATCAAATTAACTTATAGAATGCAACATAACAAAATTTCCAAGTTCTACTTGCTCAAAAATTTTCATGCCTTATGCTCAAGGGCATTAACTCCAATTCACAAGACATGTCAAAATAGCAACTGACCTGTTATGTTAAGTTAAAAAGATTTTTAACTTAATTGTCTAAAACAATGAACTTTTAGATACAGTGTTTGAGGAATGTAGCTTGATTTTCATAACTATTTTGGGGGTTTTTTTTTCAGGAAATTGACCCAAATTTGGGATTTTCAGAACTACCAGATGAATATTTTGAACAAGGTAATTTAAATTTTTTAGATTAAACACCATCTTTCCAGTTCAAAGATTTTGTTGATGTAAATGGTTTTTTACCATTTCCTAATTCATTTATTGAAGTTAATTATCTTGATATTTAAGAAAATCTTAGCCTTTATGCTACTATTGAACATCTTATAGCGACATCCAATAAAGGCTCTGTTATTGTATTTCTTCCTTAAAATAAGTGCTAATTCAATTTATACACAGAAACTTCACATTGAATACTGTACATTCACATTGCGATGGGTTTGAGGTTTTTTTATAAGACCTCAAAAGTTTTGCAGTCATATTATGTTATGGGCATGTTGTCATCTAAAGACATTAAGATTTTCATTTGATTTCGATGGGGGTTTTTCCAAATCATTCCAAATATGAACAATGCAACAAAAGTAATGCCAATTTTGAGGATAATGGGATACAAATAATGGCTGATTCAGTCATATTACTGTGTCCAACAAAATAATGTGTCCTCAACTACCCAATTGTTCATTTGCTCACCTTTCACATATCATTGTGCTTAGTTTGTATAATGTTGCGCATGCAAAGCACCTCTGTCAATGCAGCTTATTTTTATTGCTGGATGGATACATTCAATATTTTAGTGATTATCAATCATCCCAAATAAATTGGTAGGCTTTGTATAATGATTATAATTTTTTATTTTTAAGCTTCCCTCAAGTCAAATGGCTTGAGACCCTAAGATATTTCAGATAACTTCCCATATGTTTCAGTTGCGATGGTCTCTTTCTTTGATGATTGGTCAGGACCCAGGACAAAATGATTTTAAAATTTCAAAATAAGACAAGCAAAAACTTTTTGACTTCTAAAAACATTAAGTTCCAGTTGGTCAATGTGGTTTTTAACCAAAAAAGAGAGATCTTATCAAAAAATTAACTACAATGGCTATCTTGATTAATGACCTGCTTTAAGATTTTGAAAGACCATTCAAGGATCATTCCACCAATAGACCAAGCAGTTCCAGAGATGATTAAAATGTGATCCATGATGCTGGATACAAAGTATGGTCAGATATCAGTGTTTTAGATAAGTTTATAAAAATGTCAACAAGAAATTTTAGATATAGCATAAACTAAGTTCAAAATTTCAAAAATTTCAAAATAGTATCTCAATTTCAACCTTTAAAACATCATCAAATAAAATGCAAATCCTGTGGAAAATAAAAGTAAGTTATCGATTGACAGGAAATTTATAATTAGAATTAAACATTACCTACCTAAATTGGGAGAATATTTCTTTAGGTAATTGAACATATCCTCTATACATTGCACAGCTGTGGTTTTAACATCATTTATGTCCTAAAATAAACCATAACTTTTCTTTTTCAGCAAGTCATATGTATTAGGAAATGTTAAGCTCAGAAATTGAAATGAAAAACAAAGTTTAAAATACTAACTCTATGCTGCTGTCTATCTTAAACATATTAACTGTAATGTTGTGGTTAACAGTAAGAAAAGTCTTTTATTTACATAACACAGAGAAAATGTGTCCATGGACATAGATGCCCCGACTCCGGCCAACAGGAAGTAGACATATGACACACCTGCAAAGGGGAGACAAAGTACAACTGACCCTCATAATGCTTCAGACCAAATATCAAATCAATCCAACATACACTTTGACAAAAATTTTACAGCACGGAGATTCATTCAAAGTCTCAGCAAACAGGAAGTAGACATATGTCAGACCTGGAAATTGGAGACATTGTACAACTCACCCTGATAATGCTTCAGACCAAATATCAAATCAATTCAACATACACAAGCCAAGAAATACTTGAAGAAAATTGACGGACATACATATAAATGTACAGAAGGATGGATGATGGTCAAACTTAATGTCCCCGTCCCCTAAAGGCGGGGGCATAAAAAACATACACAAGACAGTTATGTAATAAAGATGAAAAAAAAGTGTTTATGCCAAAAAATTCATAAACATGGTTCAAAAGGCACAT
>JARWCS010136350.1:0-14657 GCA_034783895.1 Geukensia demissa | reverse complement strand
CAATGGGGAGGAGCACAATGAGATCGTATTGGAATGCCGATCGTCTGCTGGAAAACTCTTCCACCAAACTAAACAAATATGTTGCAAATTAGGAAATATAACATGTTTTTTTTATTTTGTGTTTCTTTTGGTTCTTGAAAAATATTGCATAATTCACAACCTAAAAAGGTATACTCAAACCAGGACCAAAATATTTTCGGTTATAAATACAGAAAACATTCCGAGAGTATTTATGTCCTTAACTTGAAATAATGGGAAATACAACCTATTACTTCTGCGACGTAACCATTGACCACAGTAACAAGAAATGATGAAAAGTGTGGACATATTGAGTGTATTCGTATGTTTCTATGCTATAAGTACAAGGAAGACGATGAGTCTATATGTTGCCATCTTGGTATAATGACTAAAAATCAAAGCCTTTAATTTTATGTATAACATAATTATAAATTCATAATGCAGTTAAACAATTTTACAGCACAGATCCTTTTGTCTTTTACCAATCGAATATTTTAAAGAATAAAAACAATTTTAGAGAAGTTCCCAATTTCAATCTGATTTCTTTGGCTATTAATGATATTTCTACACTTAAATCAGCCGGATGTGTTTTGATTGATCTCTTAGCTTTAGAGAACTACGAGATTTGTTATCAGCTATGTTTGAATTTTTAGCTTGCTGTCAGTAACAGCGAACACCTTTTTGAGGTCGGTACATCTTCTTGTCTCTTGTTTCATTTGTAATTGTCCCCATTCTATATATCGACTTCAAACTTTAATGTTAAATCTTATGCAACAAGTTTTTAAAGTTAGTTTTTATATGTTGTTTAGTCACATCATTGTTCAAGTTTAGGGGATGTTTGAATATTCACAGTCATGTTTTAATCCGCCACATGCTTTACAGTATGTGCTTGTCTCAGGCCAGGAACCTGCAAAGCGTTGGATGCCGTTGTTTTTAAGTTTAAGTGTTAAATGTTTTACATTGTTTACTTTGTTTATTTATTTGGCCGATTGTTTTTTCATATGCATAAAAATAATTCGATGATACTGAAGGGGCAGACAGAAATCGATAATATCATCACATTTTAAAGGGGGGGGGGGGGTAACAGCTGGTCGTCGGTTGTGGACATTTGTCCATTATTGCAAGCCTTAGGCAACATGTAGAAGTTTGGGAATTATACGTTTTGGAAAGCTGTTCGTAGACAATTATACATCTACTTTTTGTTGCAAACAAAAAGGACAAATTGTTCCAAATTATAAATTTATACTTTTAATGTAATAGAATTTTTAAACTGATCAATTACTTTTGATCTGTTCAAATGGCCTTAGGAAATAAAAGCTCTGGAAAACAGGATGGGTATTAAAAGTTTTTCTGGTTGTAGCATATTGTATGGAGACAAGAAAAGCACTAAATGTACGTTTTATTGTATATTTTAGAGACATCAATAGCAATAAGATTATGGAATTGACAAATGTTTCCTTCAGTGGATGTCAAAAATTTAGAACGCTGTAAGTAAATGATATAAATTCTTTAATATAATTATGTCTAGATTTACATAAATTTCTAGGGGCTTTGGCAATCGATTATATTAGAGGAACCAACTCGGTTTTCAGATTAAATGCACCGATCGACTATACAGCTAAATTTAACTTTAACTTGTAGATAAACCTCTAAGGCAACGTTCGCAACTTGTCGTAAAGATATGGCATGGTCACATTTTTGTATTTTTAATGGTTTGCGACACCCCCCCCCCCCAATTTACAAATATTACAACTCAAATTTGAAACGCTAATCTACAATCAAACGAATGGTCTATAGATAATATATAGTGTTGTTGTAAACATCAGAGCATGCTAATGTGATATGCACACAATTCGATATAAATACATTGTGCATTTCTTAATATTTTGATAAAAAAGAAACCCGGTTAATTTTCGCATTAGAAAAGGTTTTGAAATGCTGCTCATTAATAAATCTAAAGAATATATGTTATTAATTATCGTTTTAAGTCTTAACTCGATCATTTCTCACATATAAACATACTTAACACCCATTAATATTTTAACAGTTTAATAGAATTCTTTGTTAATAATCATGAACCTGTCAGAAACCCGGAATTTCATTTCCATATCCGATAATGTAATACAATCGTCGTGTTCGAGCCGAACCTAACTTTCAGCATATGCGATATAAATTTTCGATGTAAGATACTTTCTTTAAAAACAATATAAGGTTTTAAATCATTTTAAATAATTTAAATCAGAATCGCAATACATCAAGACACTGCAATTTTGACGATTATTTAATTATACAAGTAATTTTGTCAGTCTATCACTAGTTTCACGCTTACATTTTCCAGTTTCTTCTCTGCTGTAGATGGTAGCGTCAGACATTGATAAAAATTAAGAATTCATTCGCGAATGGAGAACATTGACACTATTGACTTGATATGTTTTTCTAGGCGACTGAATAACTCCTATATATAATTCCATATTCTTACAAGAGTATGAGACGTCAAAAATATTTTTATTGTATGTAAACAAAAGTGTTTTGGGTAATTTCATTTTTTTTTGTTAACTATAAGACCAAGTAAACTTTAGAAGTATGAAATATGACTTATTTTTCAAAATAAGCATTTTGAGGTTAAAGTTAGCGATTTTATTATGTTCAGCATTGATCGGACACGTTATAATGAATTGATATGCGGACGGTCGGTATCATTTCCGTGACTAAATGTTGAAAACTGGAATCGTAAAAAAAAATCTAAAACGTCTTACCTAGCACTTATAACGCAGAAAACAGTCATTGAATTTTTTAAAACATTTTGGTATTCATTTGTTCATATCTGCCATATTTTGAATTTGGAAGACCATCGTTTAAGAGTTTTATACCCCTACTATTTTCGCGTTTTAAGCTTCCAATATCAGCTTTATAGGCAAATATTAATAGATATGTCACGTTCAGCTCACTCAACAGTTTATAAAAAATGCAGAATTCTACACTTCCTGTAGATTCGGCTTCCACACGCAAAAAGGAGGTTACCCCCGTAATTCATACAAATAACAAGAAATGTGACCTGACGATGTCTTTACGACAACTATAAAATGTTATAACAGACCCCTTTCTTCAATTCAAACACAAGTTTGACCGTATATAACATGTATAATGCCAGTATATTAAACTCCTTAATTAGACGTCTTTTTAGGGTTCGGACAATCTACTATTACTATACGGACTTTATCTCAAGATTGCAGTAGCTTAATTATAAGTTTCGGTATTTTACCCTACAAAAAAGGCTTCCCGTAGATTCGGCTTCCACACGCATGCGGTATGTTTTATTTTTTACTGCCTATTGTCGGGACTCATTGTGGGTAACGTGTTTGTTCGATATCTATAAATAATTTTGAACATGTCATATAATACGATCAAGCAAAAACATTGTAGAAATTGTAAATACAAAAAGTTTTTGCTGAATAAATATGAACTATACTCTATGTGAAGCTTTTGTGGAGTAGGATTTTTGACCTTAATTAAATTATATTTGCGATTCCATCTTCGTATTCATTTTAAATCAGGAGAAAGAATTGCCCATCGTAGATTAAACGTTGAAGGTTGGCAATCTTCATTTTTAGCGGGAGCGCTTAAGTTTGACCTAGATAAATTAATTTTAAAAATTGCGCACGATTCTTTTATTTGGACACTCTATCACGATTTATATCAGAATAGTTAATTAAAAAATTCCATTCAGAATCAAAGCATTTTTGCAGGTTTTTTATCGTAGTGTATTAACTAAATTAATACGTAGCGTTGTCAATGTGTACTACAATTGTCAATGTGTACAAGCGCGTGCAAAAAACCACTTCCGGCAAAAAAAATGGCCAATTTTACATTGTAAAATCCCCGTAGAGAATTAAAAACTCGACACAGCTTAAAATACATCATTAATGCTTAAAAGAAGCATTGCAACTTGCCTGCACTTTTTTTTAGATCTACGAAATTAACGATATCTTATAGGAATACAGTTAACAAGAAAGCTACTGAGTCAAGGGTTTCTTAGGAAAAGATTAGAGTCATCACTCAGGAAATTTTCGGTCGCCATCATGATTTGGTTTACCGGTAAGAAATATCCATTTCACAAATGACAATGGATATCTTCCAACTCTCATGACTACAAATCCGTTCCAATACCGGTTGTGATTAACATCAATTGTGACTATACCGGCTTTGTCTACCGAGTATCACGACGGGTGGCACTAGTGGAGCAAGAAATGCTTACCCTTCTGGAGCACCTGAACTCACCATGTTTTTTTATGGTTCTGTTACTCTAGCTTTAGTTTTCAGTGTGGTGTTGTGTGTTCTATGTTTGTCTTTCGTTCCAATTTGTTGGTCATGGTCTTGCCTGTCGTCCGACTTAACGATTTCTGTCTACCCTTTTGTATCTTTGAATTCCTTTTACGTTACACAGTTTTTCGTTCATAACCTTTTTACCCATTCCAACAAACTCTGACAGAGTATAGGAGAAATATTTTCTAACCACTCTTGTATTTCAAATAAAGCCTTCAATATTTATTGTTGTGAGCGTTACGGGTAAACATTATTTAGACAAATGCTTCAAACGCAACTGGTTTGATATATATTTTCTACTAGTCGTTCGATTCCGTTGTTGTGAACTTTTTGTCTCCGATGGTGTCATCAACCAAGTAACGAGTGAATTTGATCGTCCGGCGTGATTAATAACATCTAATTGGATGCAATATCAATAAATATTATTGTTTATATTTAAAGAGATTTGAGCCACAACAAGTTATCAGAGATTTCCAAATCTCCAGTCTCTAAATAATAGAGTTGATATAAAATTATGTGCTGTATTGTGCACTATACATGCTATATGAATTTGTAATCCAACAAAACAGGATTTGTTATTGTAACAAGAGTTTAATTTTTAAAAACTCAGATAACAGTTTAATCTTTGATTGGTTTTAAAATAACCAATTGCAAAACATTATTTGTAGTTCACGTGATAAAAGGCAAACTTGCACATCGATGTGCACACAGTTGCCTTTAATTTATTTAAGAAGTTGTTGTCAATTGAAGACTCAAGCAATGACTAGCAAACCTTGTGTCAATCAAGAAAAAGATCTAGTGATTGAAATTGCAAATCCAGAGGATATCATAATAGGTCTCAATTAGAGTAAAAGAATGCGTTAGCTAGATCGCCTTTCAAACAGCATCAGGATCTTAATACATAATTCCGAACACCCTGGTACTTTATTTTGTTTGGGGGTGAAACATTTCTGATTCTCGGGTTTTTACCTTGCCTTTTGACAACTTATTTTCTTGAATTATTCAACTATTATTATATAAATATTAATGAAACTCAAACCACATATCACCAGTAGTAAAGTAAACGCGAAAATCAATGTTTTATGAAAATGCAACATGACTGAAAGCAAATATACTCGATTTAAATTTGTCTTAAACCAATGTAAAAACCCGAGGTGTTTGGTATGTTTCACCCCGAATAACAGAACAAGTAAAATGAATGGCGAAATCTGATTGGTCAGTAACTTTTTGTGATGTCACATCGGAACTATGTATTTGGCAAAAGGTGGGGTATCATCATATTTTTTTATCTGACCGTGAACTAGAAATTAAAGAGACCACGGACACGAAAAATCTCCTCATGCCTTGATTAATTCCTTGATATAGACCAAGAGGGTAAACTTTTTTCTAAGGTTTATGACAAACCGGATGACTTCAACTTTCCTATTGTTAATTTCCCATATTTATGTGGCAACATTCCTGCTTCACCTGCCTACGGGGTTTATGCGTTGCAGTTGATTCGATACTCTCGTGTCTGTTCCAAGTATCAGGATTTTCTTTAGAGATCATTGCTGTTGTCGCGTAAAATCAAGGATATATGGTCGTCATTATGAATTGTTTTTTTCATATGGTGTCAGTGTATCTCAACTAGTCGTGTTACCGTAAAATTTCACTATAAGTTGACCTCTTCTCTGATTGACATTAACCCGGATAACTGTTAAAGGAATCCAAGATGGGTGACGCGCGCAAGACAGGTGAACTTACCCTAACAAAGCACTTGATCCTCTTCTGTTTTGAAAAGTTGTTCGTGGAGTCCAAGCCCTTGTTTTTGTTTACTTTTAATCTTTTAGTTTGTTTCGAATTTATGATGTCTCTTTGGACTTTGCACTTTTGATCTCTCACATGGGTATTCTACACATTAATACTTTTGTGAGATGTAATCATAGCATTAATACTAATAATTCTAAATAAAATCTTTTTAAAAGCATATATATGAAGGTTTGAAAATATGTTGCTTATTTTCTGATGTTTAACAATGAAGTGAAATGCCATGCTAACCGTTACTTGACGCCGATGTTTATCTTTTTGTTATCAATAAGTATAGTCATATTTAGCTCATGCCATAAGATTTTTTATAAACTTAAATATTAACCTTCTTTGTGAAAATGAGCTAGTACAAGCATTGTCAATTCGCTGTATTGTTTCAGTTTATTTAACGAAAGTCGGCCGATTTTTATACCAAATCGTTGCTCAGGTAGACTTACGTTTGTTTTCCTCCCATTCCAAAATACATATTCATTTTGTCTTTCCATCAATCTCTGTCATATCAATGTCTAGCTTCTTCTTACCTATGGTGAAACGTACATGGTTGTTCTTCTTTTGAGATTTCATTTTGGGGCCCCTTCTCCCATAAACAATAACTGAAACACCAGAGCAAATAAAACACGCTTCAAATTGTTTCAGATTCACTGAAATAAAAAAAAATCATGTCTTCGAGTCCAATTTGGCCAAAACTTGCATGAACAATTTTTATATTTACCTGATTTCTTCTTGATTTGACAAATGCTCTCTTGTACCTTTTCTGTGTGGCTGTCATTTTAGCACCATGGCAAATTGTCAGGTGAGCGACACTGGTCTATCCGATAAAGCCTTAAGTATTTATATTTTAAGTTATGATATTTTTCAAAAATTTTGGAATTTGGGATTTGGCTGAACATGTACAAGTTTAAAATTATAATAATACATAATATTTTATTTGCAAACCAGACAGATATACTAAAATAGAACAGAAACCCATTTGGGATGTAGCAAATTCAAAATAAACAACATACAGTGAATCAACAGCAGAATAGAATTGTCCTGTAATATTACGCCAATATCATAATATTAAATGTACATACATGACATTTAGCAGAAGATATGAATTAAGAGTCTACTCTCCTCAGTTAAAGCAACTGTTAAATAAAAGAAACTACTTTTCTATATCTAATGGTTTTAGGGGTTAAGTATTATTTTAAGTTTTTTATACAATCAATATTTAAATTTATCATCTAATTCTTTTAATATTATATGAAATCATCTCTTACCTTTTTGTTTATACCTCATTTTAAAAAAATGTTTTTCATCACACAGGACTTTACAAATTTTTCATTTACTTTCTTTTCTTGTAATCTTCAATTATCTTCTTTTTCTATTAAGAGATGATGGTCGCTATATCTGAATTTTGCAATGTGGTTTCTTTTTTCTCTGTTTGGGTGAGACAAGTAGCAGTTTTTCCATATAAAAGTATTAATATAAATAATATTTAAAATTGTACATCTACGACCAAGTCCATTTGTACCATAATGGCAGTATCTTTACTTAATCGTAAAGAAGATAGCTTTTTCGTCTGGAAAGCGAATATAATCAGGTGATCTTTGTTTGAATATTTCAATAAATCTATATTGTAAAAAATTGTATCTTTTTGAAACAGGGTAATTGTAAAACTGATTTTTACTGTAATATTTTGAATTGCGATATGCATTAATCTGGAACAAGTTATTATACTAGTTAATCAACATAGACAGAAATCTTAATGATCAAAATTTAGAGGTGGAGGGATATAAAATTGCAACGACTTCCAACTTTCAAAGTGAAGACTTGATTTGAATACTTCTTTTACTATGTTTGAAACTCGGACTTACTATGTTTTTGGTTCTAATGCTACTGATGAGAGATTACTCCTTGAAATGTACATAAAGTATA
The DNA here is from genome assembly GCA_034783895.1 of Geukensia demissa. NCBI lineage: Eukaryota > Metazoa > Mollusca > Bivalvia > Mytilida > Mytilidae > Geukensia > Geukensia demissa. The sequence continues at coordinate 6,593 of JARWCS010136350.1, read as the reverse complement.
TAAAAATTCACAATATTTATTTAACGTAGGTAAGCTTGTATTATATACATGCTGTACTTATCGAAAAAAGTCTTCACTTGGCAACCTTTTATTTTGTAAAGTTTTCTAAAGTATAGTCAATCCTCTAGATAGGACTGGAAGTTGTACTGTATCCTACAAACTCTGTTGTCCAAAATCTTCCAGAGATACGTCATTGAATAAGTTCTCTGTGTTTCTAGAAACACCATTTAATTCAGCATTCTCTGTCTCAACGAAGTCTTTATATTTGAAAGTTTTGTTTTATTGGTTGAACGAACATAAGGTATTTAAGGTACTGTCTGTTTCATCACTGTCTGGTAGACGAACTGAAACGGCAGAACCGTCATCTTTCATTGCATCTGAAGTGCTTTGAGACTCTCCACTTTGATTTTCAAGCAGAAACATTGGAATTTCATGTATACAAGACAACCTTCCAGAAGAACTTGCTTTTGAGATTTTACTTTCTGGGAGATGTGGAGCATTTCCCTGGAAAGATTCTTTCGATGACCAGATTGAAGAAAGCGATGCTCTGGTATTTGACCATGATTGAGGAGTCAAATAAGCCAATGAATTTGGTATTCGACTTAATATTGAGGATCTTGGTGATGAACATGTGGATGACCTTGGTGTTAAGCTCACAGATGACCTTGCAGTTGAGCATCCAGAGTCTATAGAATATCTCGGAACACTAGCCTCAGACGACGGCTGTTGAATGCTTAATGCAGGATTTACTCGAGATAACCTTCTCTGTCTTAGAAGTCTTCTGAGTCGTTGTCTTTTTTCTCCGGAAAACAGTCCTAGCGAAATTGTACTGAGAATTGGTAAAAATGACATTATTATGCAATGAGCTATTATGTGCCTCTCTAAATCTGCCAAAAACATTGGCCATTGTTCAATGAAAACTTCAATAATACGAGCATATGTCGTTGGAAGAACTGTAAACAAGAGTAGACAAATGACAGAGTTTGGGAACACGCATTTCCTCACACTTACAGGTTGTCGGAGTCTTGAATCAGCCGACCATGGCCCAATCGACACCAGTCTGGGTCTTCTGTTATTAACCAACAATATGTATGCAGCTAAACTGATATTAATGGCAATAATAAGTACCCATGGGATATGGTAGGTTATCAGCTGGATCAAGTTGACCTCCATGTGTTTAGTATTATTTCCAAGACAAATTGTCAAAACATATACCACAGTAGATAAGATCATGAAACAAAATGAAGCTGTGACCATAACCTTTGACCTTTTCAGTTGTTTGCTGTTATTTTGAAGGTTCGTAATTTGTTTCACCACAAACAGACGAGCAAACGTCAGTGACAACAAAAGCCAGGTATACAGTCCATGAAGCAGGAAATCTAATGAGCCTGAAATGACAAATGTTTTTTTAACATTCTTGCATTTGGCAAGACGTCTTTTTTTAAGAAATCACAAATAAGGCGTTAAAACTATCGCACCAGGAAATCATAATAAGTTGTCCAATAGCGGGATATGTAAAATCAGATATTTTATTGGTACAAAATCCTTATTATAAGGATTATGACCGGTCACAATACAAGATGGAAAAACAAATACAAAAAAGAGAGAGAATGTATTTAACAGTAGATGATGAAATGTCACCGGCAAGACTCGCATGTCTTTAATTTAACGAAATACTTCCCGGTTTTTACATTTAACACAAATATGAAAATGAAAAGACATGGGGTAAATGTAAGAGAGACTGCACATTGTAAATTTTAGATACTTTACATCTTCAAAATATTTATGTTGAGTTTGTGTATGATGTTGTTAAACATTGACATTGAAAACCCCAGATATTTTTTGAAAATTTTCAATTATCCAATATATAATATGATACATGGGCCAGCATTATGGTATTTTCACGGGTGATTTAAAGCCCGACTTTTGCTTGCTTTATTTGCTTTGATCAAAGACTTGGATAATTTGTTGAGATATTTGGCGGTGTATCCAAAATCATCAAGCATAACGGACTTGTAGATCTCAAAATTTATAAAAAACAGTAAAATTTAGCTTTCAACCATTCATTTATGATTTAGAATTAGCAAAAAGTATTGGACTGTATACTGTCTTCCTACCGTATCGCGGTTTGTAACCTTTGTAGACTTCACGTGCTATTTCAATCAAAGTTGGTCGCTACTTTGGGTTGTTTAATACTTTAACATTATAAGCCGCCATCATTAATAGATGTAAGATATAGTTAACACTACTTCCAGTTCTTCAGTCCGAACTGACTGTTCTTCATGTGAAATATATGTATGCCAATTATAGTCATCGATTAATATTTTAAAAGGTATTGAAATTTGGTCTAGATTCTATAAAAATAGTGACATAAATTCAGAAACAACCTGCTAACTTCTGTTGAAATATTTCTTAGGTAAGATTATTCACTTACCAAATATGTACAAAGATGCAAAAGACAGTTTCCCAGCTGTCGAAAACTTGACAGTTGCTTTGAGAAATAAAGTTGTAGAATGGCAAAGCTGTACAACAGTGGCCGAGGCAATGATGATATCAGTTGGACGTTGTCGGTTGTTTTTCTTCAGTGTTAGCCAGAGTAACAGACTGTTAAAACATATTCCAAAAGGATGCACAAAAATTGTAATCCAAAACACACTTTGTCTATCATACGCTGAAGTTAAAGCTGCATATCCTTCCATGGCCTTTGGAGGATTAAATTTTCCCTGAATTTTAATTGTCAAGTAGATTTGACGCATTTAATGAGGTTAAATTTTTTTATGCTGAAATATGTTAATTACTTAGCATAGAGCCAATTTGAAAAAAGCTGCGAAAACAGATTGACTGACAGGTAAGGCAGATGCCTTTTGATGAAAGCCAATATATTAGTGACTCCTTATTGTAATTAACAGTTTGGACATGAATTCAAGTGATGACATGCTATTCTTAATTTTTATTTCTTTGTTGATAATGAGCTAAACTTTGATCATTTTGACCATTTAAGTACATTTTGGTTGACGATGGAATTCTACATTTTTTCAAATTAGAAGAGACAAAAAGGATGTATGTAGAAAATTTGTAAAATAATGAAGTTGCCATGCTTGAACTTTTACATTATTATGTATGTTTTATTCATATATTGTTGGTTTCTAGTCAGAGTTTCTGAAAACACACCGAAATATTAGGGATTCATTTATTAATCACCTACTTTTCTAATACTACCGACGAGAGGTACTTCTTTGAAATGTACATATAGCATACAGAAAAATATTCCATATTTATTCAGCATTGATAGTTTTGAATTTTAAAGTAAATCCACATAATTTAATGATATAATGTCTGGAGACTGAAACGTTGAATCTCTTTGTAACTATTTTCTGATATAAAACGACATTTTGTTGTCCTTTATATTGGCAATTTTCTTATAAATATTACTAGTTCCATTTACTTTTAAGAAGACTGTACAGTTTCTGTGACCTATTATGTTATAGGTCTGTCATCAGTGTCTTCGCTGTAGGAGTTGCTTACTTTTCCGGAGCAGCTGAACTCACCCTGGTTTTTGTAGGGTTCATATTACTCCAGCTTTAGTTTTCAGTATAGGGTTGTGTGTTCTATGTTTGTCTTTTGTTTCATTATATTGGCCATGTTCTTGTCTGTCTTCTGACTTAAGAATTTCTGTCTGCCCCTTTGGTGTATTCAAGTTCCTTTTGGAAGATGGTGATATGTAAGTTTGGCACTATAACATGGTTAGGAAAAAATGAAATTGGACAACTTTGTGGCAATATATGAAAAAGGTTTGCCTATAAATTTAAATCATAAGCAAATCACTAACAATATTTGAATTATTTTTAATAAAGTATTCAATTGCTCACAAAATAATTATCCCATCTCTCCATATAAGTCATCCAAATACCCTTGACGCTAAAAGCTTTGCTCAACATTATGAAATGACTTTTCTTAAGAAGATGAGTAAACAAACACATATTTTGATCTTGAGCTTATAGAACAGATTATGTAATGAGAAGGCAAGATGAAACCAAATTTTTGCTCCCCCTTACAAACCATAAAGTGTTATACAGTAAAACAAGAATATAGCAAATATAACAAGGACTTAACAATTTACTTCATTTGTTAATATTCCAAATATTTCAGGTCCATGCTAGATATTTTAAATAAAATGGCATTAAATGTAAACTTTCTTATACTGTTTTCTAATATGTATAACACACATTCAACACCTCTTTCTGGAGCCAGAGAAACGTGCAGATGAAAATTAAAAACAAATATTATTGTACGATGGAACACGAAAACAAACGAAAACCCATTATGTAGTTGTGGGGCTTAGAATGCTAAGACAAATTTTAGAAGTCTAAAAATTACTTTTTGGTCATGCTAAGAAAATTCTAGAAAATATTTGTTCAGGTGTATCCTGTGCAACCACGATAACAAAGCAAAAATCACCAAAAATATGTGTGTGTAATTCATGGGAGAATCTAGTCTGATGTAGGAAGAATAAAGCAACATCAAATACTGTAGTAAAATTATTTGATAATCAGTTCGGTATAAAAACTGATTTTAAGTGTCATTTTAATAGCCAAGGATATTGAAATGAATTTATTGTAAACATGTTTTTATAATATATAATTGTTTTAGATCACACCAAGGATTAAAAAAATCCCTAAAAATGTGAATAAACAAAAAGTGTGTTCATTACAATAAAATCATAAACTATCCTTATTGCACACTTCCTCTACGGTTTGAGGATGTGTACATCTCTATCACTATTTTAATTCTGAAGAATAAACAGATATCAAATCTCCTACAGATAAAATTATTATATACAGTAATGCCATAATAAAAAAATTCCTAGATTATCATCAATAACACAATTGTTCTCCTCGCTTAAACAAATAAAAGTAACAATATCGGTATAATAATACTAGCAATGATTAAATTGATTTATCTGTTTATCAGAGACAGTATATTTATCTGTTTATCAGAGACAGTATATATATATATTTATCTGTTTATCATAGACAGTATATTTATCTGTTTATTTGAAGTATGTTTGTAGTATGAAATCTATGACATAAAGCTGCAACAGAAGTAGGTATAATTTTTAGTTATAATAATACAGTCAACTCCACTTAATCGCATACCTGTTATAAGCATATTCCTCTTTATTACTTACAATTCTGTAGCACAAAACCATTTACCATATGTCACTAAGTTATTTATTCCTGACATGTTCAGAAATTCCTTTAAATTGCATAATTTCATTTTCAAATCTAAACACTATTTGTTAAAATTTTAACTCAGAATTATGAAGTTTTGAGAAAACCACTTGACTGAAAACATGAAACCAGATTGTATAAACAGGCTTTAATTCCTTAGCAATTAACTCAATAATTTATAATATTTGACAATAAACAAGTTGATTGTGTTCTTTTTACTTCAAAACTAGAAATTCCTGTTAAAGGCATATTCCTGTTTATTGCATAATTCTTCCTGACAAATAGGGTTTGCAATTAAGAGGAATCCACTGTAAGAAATAAGTTACCAAATTCAAATCGTTTGTTTTAGTTATTTTGATTTTCATCTTATTCACAATTTTCTTATATGAAACATTATAACAACTTTTAGGTTATGATCAATCAAATGCATATATGACGGCAATTGTACCTGAACATTTTCTAAAGCAGATACACACATGTAAATTTTTGCAATCGGTTGTGGTTGAAAATAAATTATCACACCAAATTTGATAAAAATATAAGACTACAACTTGCCTGTTTTCATTGCATTTCTTTCAGCTACATAATTAGGATCATTAAAATCACTGACCCACGGTTTTCCACCATTACCTATTGAAACACTGAAAGAATAATATTAGAAATTAATTGCAATCCAAATTTGCCAAGCTATACATATAGTAATATTCTTATCATTGTCTGAAAATTACCTAAATGTTACAATAATGCATTGTCGTTGTTTTATTATTCATTTATTGTTATATGTTCACCATTTTTGCATTAGATTACCCCCGGTAGGTCGATTGTCGTGTTTCATGTATAGTTTCACATTTTGTATTCCGGGGCCTTTTACAGCTTCCGTTATGGAAATTTTATGACTCGAAACAGCTAGTCAAAACAATTACTGACTTTAACTTTTCAGTAATAAAAGTTGTTTTTATATGGTGATAATTAGCAACGGTTAATCATTCTTATCTTGGATTTGAATATTTCCAGGTAAATATAAAGCTTTTTCAGCCAAAATAGTAAGTCTGAATTGAACAAGTCAGATTTTTTATGTAAAAACTTACCTGAACAAGTAAAAAAAGTGTCTTAAAAGGTGACATTTAAGCCCACCCTCCCGCTCTAATAGGTCAAGCGCTCAAATGAAAGTTACAAATGCCATAAAAAGAAAAATATTTTCTGAATCCAAGAAAATTATATTTATTTCATGAAAAATAGGAGGCATGGTTTTACAGCCCAATGTTTGAGACTGATTTTTTATTACATTAGGATACATCCATATAAAACATATTTTTCTGCTTATATGAGTGTTATATCCAGGAAAACTGAACACCAGTTCAA
>JARWCS010136240.1:0-14658 GCA_034783895.1 Geukensia demissa | reverse complement strand
TCGGAAAGACAAAAATTCCGGATTTCGCTATTACCGATTTTTTTTTCCTTATAAAAACGGCGGATGCGGCAGGTTTTTGACAGACGCGGCGGTGCCTGAGAAGCTAAAATTTATTTTTTCATGGCCTAAATAAGTTGAAACAATAAACGAAATATACTTTCTAGAACGTAACTGAAAAATGTGCTGGCCGAGGACCTAATCTCGCCATATACCCAATTTTGCCACACAGCTGTAGTCCTAACATTTATTTGTATGCACCAGAACCTCTGCAATCCAATCAGTTCTATAAATTCAACAATTTGAGTTGTCCCTTGGGTTGTCTTACTTTTTTAGAATGACAGTATTTTATTATAAACCAGTTGTTTTGGTGGTGATGTTGTTTCTACTTATTATTTTGTTTCATACTTATTAAAAAATGGTTTGAATATATACTTTATATATTTGTTATTTTTTGTTTATTTTTTTCTTTTTACAGGTTATTACTTTTTTGTTACATGCATTAGCATAATATTTTGTTGATGACTTTTTATAGGATCTTTTTTTCTGTTACATGTAATAGGAAGTGAATTTTTTAATGGTGATCTCAAATATCTCCAGGTCTTCTTTGCATTTTAAAGTAATAAAAGTTACGGTTCTTGCATTTGGTTTAATGTATTGTATAAGAGAAAAAGTTTTTTTTTTCAACAAATTCAGATAACCTCTTCAATTGTCAAATTGGAATAGTGCATAATTATGTCCTGAGATTTTACCAAATTTTATATGATGTTGGACTAGTAATGGGAATCCTAGTTGTTTTTTAACACGTGTATGTAACAGAATATAGACATTGTTGTCCAAAATAATCTGTTATTTGTTAGATCCATTTTAAAATATTGATAGTCCAAAGTGAAATTTGTTGTTTTCACTCAAATATTACACTACCTTACCATTAATGTATTATGAAACAATCAATTTTATGTCAGTTTATGACAAGAGAATAGAATATATTTATGCATGTTACTTTTTGTTTGTTTGTTTGTTGGAATATTAGAATGATATTACAAGCTATACAAAATATAAAGTTAATCATTGTATCTTTTTAAAATCTTAATATTGACCTTATTTAAAAAAAAAAATTAATTCTGTATAAACATATATCATTTATCATTAACATTAATTAAAAACATAAACTAATATTTATAATTCAGATTATTTAACATTAGCTGTATTTATAATACAGTTTATAAAACAGATTATTAAAAATAAACTAACTTCTTGAAGAGAAAACAACACAAATTTAATTTCTACTTATAGAGCGAATTTGTAGATTCTCATACCTATAACATTTCTAATTTGGAATTGATGAAAATGGTCTTACACACTGGGACCTTGTCAACTTTACTACTTATGTAAGCATTGAAGAATTTATTCCACAATGCATGATATTTTATAATGTACCACCTCTATATTTTCCAAAGATAAAACTAAATATGCAAAACCATCAAAATTTTGTAAACAGAATAAAAATATGTAAATTCAGTCTATCAAAATTAACAGAACTACATGAAAACACATAGGTATTTATAAAACATTGAGGGTTGCCTTTTTGGACATGGGGCAGGTGGAGAAGAAAATTGTTATAATGTGGAATGATGTTCAGTAATGTTCATGATTATATGTGCAATTCACAAAGCTACTCAATACTGCAGGGTTAATTATTAATTTTACATTTATTTTTATTTATTTTTGCACCAACTGATCATGCTTTCTATCTTTGTATATGTGTTCACTCTAATAGAACATCTGTATTTGACTGGTTGCTTCTAATGGAACATGTGCTTGCATGTTTTTAATCAAAATAGATAAATTTTCAAATTTTGGGTGTTAGCATGAAATAAATTTCAAATATGAGCATTGGCATAAAAAAATTCAGATTTCAAGGGTTGGCATTACATTAAAGATTTAAGTACAAGTCACTGTAGAAATTACATGGTAGGAAATGTCCAGTCTCACATGTTATTAAAAAAAAATGTTGCTTATATTTTGTTTGAATGGGTTTTGTCAGATATAAATTAGAAAGAATGCAATGAAAATGATATTGCTTTATAAAGTATTTTGCTTTTGAATGGAAAACACTAATGTTAAGATGGTTAGATGTAAATTTTTAATTTACGAGTTCTTACAAAAATAATAATACATTTTTATGGCAAGGTATTTAATGTATCCCACTAGCTATGGTCTTTTGTCAGATTCTTACAAAGAATTGTACATGTATTTTTCTATAGAAACTATAATTTTTTATCAATGGCAAATGATGTAAGATTTGTTTTCTTTAATTCTTTTTTCATTTCAAGATGATTAAAAGTCAACAAAACCTGCCATTGTGAATCAGTTATTTCCACATCAGTTTAATGATGTGAAAAGTGTAAAGGAATGTAAAAATGTTGTTATCACTTCGTTCACAATTCTACACTATTGTAAGCAGCCTTATTACCCTTACTCTCAATAAAAACTTAGACATATGGTTTTAAAACAACACTTGATCAATGTGATTGGTCAATATGATAGGCCACATGACTGTGGTATCATGCACATGCAGTATAATATGTGAGAAGTCTCATTTCCCAGTGTGTTGTTGATTTTAGAACTTTGAATTTCTTTTAGGGCAACTTCCAGGGAAATTTTAACTAAAAATTTGAAATGAGTTGACATGAGAGGGATGATTATCCCTGTTGTTATGTAAAAAGGGTTTAAAATGTCTTCCTTGTGTAGTAACCTACTTTAGCCCCATAGAGATATGCACCATACACCTGCATTCATAAATCTCACTTTTGGTACTTAGGAAAATTACTTTTTTTTTAAAAAGTGGACTACGCAGTGAAATTTAGGAATTTACAATCTTTTTTTTTTCTATTTTTTCAACAACCTGTTTGAAAAAAGATCGAAATGCATGGCACTATTTTTTTAAGAACTTGTTTCGTGCCCCACAAAATTCAAGTGAACAAAAGTCAACAGCTTGACATGTGCACAGCTTCCTATTTTATGGCACCTTGTGTGTTTGATGAAGGAAAATCCAGAAAAGATGCGGATTGTGCCTTTCTGGCATATATTCAATATTCTCTCTTTTAAATACTTGTTGTATAATTAGTTGTAAAACAACATTGAATGGAAAAGTGGCCTTTTATTATAAATGATTGCTTAATAAAGGTGCCCTTAAAAGCAGGTTTTATTAAAATTTAACTCTTTACATGGATTCATATTTTTAATTATCATTATTAATTTTCTAAGAGTTCTGAATGTCACATTCAATAGTAATGGATCATATTCATTGGTGATATTTTATGAGTCTCATGAATGTTTAGGTACTAGTCTTAATTTGAACCAACTGCATTCTTCAAAATGGTATAGGATCTTCCATCTCAATATAAATGTTTACTAATAATGACATTTTGGTAAGTGATGAAATCCAACTGATTTAATTGTATGAAGATATTTACATGGTTAAGGATCTTCCATCTCAATATAAATGTTTACTAACAATGGCATTTTCGTAAGTGTTGAAATCCAACTGATTTAAGATATTTACATGTGTTTAGAATAGTGCTTGTCGTATGTTGTCTGTTACAAAAGTTGGTGATATTTTTATATTTTACTCTTAACTGTTATTTGTATTTTTCACAATGTTGTAAAATTACAAGCACCATATTAAATATTCCTTGTTCATGGCTTATTTATTATATATCCCTAAAGCAAATCAAACCCACTGAGTAAGTATTCCTCTCATACAGATGATCTATGGAAATGCATTATTTATTTAGTCAGGTAAATCTGTTTAGCTTTTGGGTATTGTTTTAACTAATAAATGTCAGTCTTTTACATGTAAGAGATGGGGGCTAAACCACACTTAACTGTTTTATTCAGTTATTTCTTAGTTGTCTCCCTTTGTATCTGATTTACATTGTCTAAGAATCCAAATTTACAGAACATAATGGAATTGAACTGGAATTATCTTATTCTATTTGTACTCTCAGTCTTGTTTGCTCTAAGTTTACTTCCTTTTATAGATCATAGAACTATCATACTTTCTTGGCTCTTAAACCAAATCACTGTCAGAAAACTGCTACGTTGTAAAAATTATTTAATGTTGGAAAATTTGGAATGGAAGCATTTCATGGCTTCTAGGTTCATTTTTTCAAATATTTTTTGTTTAAAGATTTTTTGGATGCTTTGTTTCATAACACAGAGGAAATTGGTCTAAATGGCCAGGCGAACGCGCCACATTTAACAAAACTCTCAAGATCTTTTCTACTACAGGCAAACATAATGTTCGCTTTGAGTTGAAATACAAGTAAATTTCATCTTTCTTTATTCCATGACTGATATTCTCTCTATATTGGCAAGTACCTGATGGACCTAAATCTTAATTTGTATCCAATGTTTATTATTTTTATTTTCTGTTGTTTTTTAAATCTTATTCAGGTTATATGATTGATCATCTCTTTGAATGAGTCACAAACTACTCAATTTTATATGTAAGGCAATTATTTCTGATCAATTTTCACGATCTTCTAAGTCATTTTCCTATTATTTTTGGTCTTATTCCATTACTGCATCCCTTGGTTTCCATTATTGCATCCCTTGGTTTCAATTTATCTTATCTATGGCCCCTGGACCTCTGTCTGATAATGGGTCTTTGCATACTCCAGACAAAAATCAACCATTGTTATACTCTTAACCAGTCAAGAGTAAATATAAAACCTTAAATGCTACTCACAGTCACACATTGAACAATGTATAAGCAGGCCTTTAAAGTTGAGAATCTATAAATATAAATTTATATAAGCTGAAGCTTCTTGGTGGTCATGTTACCATTGGTCTAACAAGCTATATTTGCATATACATGTTGTATCTGTTTCAAGATACTGGTAATTCAAATTAAACATTTCTAACAGAAAAAGAATCAACTTTTACATAAATTGTCATGCAATTAAGTTCCTGCTTTTGTCTTTTCTTGCTTGCTGTCTGGTAAAGTTATTGCAGAACTGCTTGCTGCTTTTCATTGATTGATTGAACAATGCTTAATGTAGTCCAGTAGAAAATATTTCATACATATTCAGGACAAGAGCATATTAATGAATGATGATGAATGAAGCCTTCTTTCGTACTAGACCGACAAGCTGACCAGATTTTTAACATGTTAGCTGACAAAAGCAAGTTCACATGCCTGTTTACCAATACACATTATTCTGACTCTTGACCGGCCAGTCTTTGCCACTGGAGCAGCAAATACTAATTTTAATGTCCTTGGTTTCAGTGAATTCATAAAAAAAAATCATCTGAGTTTGGACTTAACCTAGAATTCAGGAGTCTCAGTAAAATAATTACAGTTACTCCTGTTCCACTTAAAGTCTGCTGTAGTTGCACAAAACATTTATACCTGACAATCTAGCATACTGTTTATATATGGATACCAGAGAAAGTCTACATAATTGCAGTGTTTTTGTTTTATATATGGATATCAGAGAAAGTCTACATGACAGCAGTGTTTCAGTTTTATATATGGGTATCAGAGAGAGTCTACATGACAGCAGTGTTTTTGTTTTATATATGGATATCAGAGAAAGTCTACATGACAGCAGTGTTTTTAAAAGTTTTATATATGGATATCAGAGAGAGTCTACAAGACAGCAGTGTTTTTGTTTTATATATGGATATCAGAGAGAGTCTACAAGATTGCAGTGTTTTTGTTTTAAATATGGATATAAGGGAGGGTCTACATGACAGCAGAGTTTGCATTTTATATATTGATATCCGGAGGGTTCTACATGATTGCAGTGTTTGTGTTTTGTATAAGGATTTCACAGGGTGTCTTCAAGACAGCAGTTTTTGTTTCTTTATATAAGTATCAGATAGGGTCAACGTGATGCCAGTGTTTTGTTTTTTATATAAGAAATTGGGGAGGGGGGGTCTACATGATGGTAGTGATTATGTTTTAGTTCACCAATTTCCTGCTGCTTCAACACAGTTGTTGTAGTCGTCTCAGCTGCAACCCATTCCTTATTTATAATATCTTAAAATATTGGTATTTAGATGTGTACAAAGATATTTGATTGAAGCAGGGGAGGGGCTATAATATTTCAGAGTATTTATTTCTGTTGAATATAAATTCTATAAAAATATCTGTAGCTGGCTATATCATTCTGCAAATAATGATGACTACACCAAAACAAAATCAGATGAATGTAAATATTGCCACTTAACATTAAACCCATTAAAAATGATTAAATCAGTTCCACTTGTTACAGAGATGAACTAGTTCAATAACATAAAACATCACATTTCCCATTCATATTTATCATTTTTATTCTCTATCTGAGACTGCTACATTGAATTTTCCAGAAATAAATGTAACTGTTAAAATTGTCTTATGATTTGCATTTATTTTTTGTAACATTAGACCTGACCTTTTATATCTTCATACATATTTTTACGATTACCTTAATTAAAAGGACAAACGAGCGCACCTTGTCGTATTTACCGTCAAACGCTCCAGTGATCGCGATCAGCGATTTGTATGACCGTGATCAACAACTTGTGCATTGGGAATGTGTTAAAAAGTTTGCTAACAGTTTCTAAATTCATTGAGAATGTATTTATTTATTTGGATTACAAAAATTGACAACGGATAAAAAATGATACGATGTCTAATGTTAAAGTAGCGGTGCGAATTCGTCCAATTAACAAAAGGTAAAACTTATAAACTTCTAAGTATCTTGTATAAAATATTGTGAGAGTTTGATATTCAATATACACAGCTGTCACTGATGATATTTATGGGATTTTTTTTTGTTATTTGCAGGGAATTAGATCTAAATGCTAAAAATATTGTGGACACTAATGGTGACACAGTCAGTGTTACAAACCTTAAGGTAAGGTAGTGCTATACATTTAACAGAGACATATACATGTAATCAAATTGTATTATATGTCTCTGCATTTAATAAGAACTGCTGTAGAAGCAGAGATATATATGGTAGAATCAAAACCAAAAGAATAAAAAAAGTGCACAGATTAAAATCTATGAAGAATTTTGTTGTGCTCAAATGTGTTTAAATCTATTTTATGATAATTTATAGAAAAGACAATTATTTCATTTAATGATGCATTTTCACAAATATTGATTTGGGACAGGTTTTATGTCATATAATGCCAGACTTTATATTCCACCGTTTATTTATAATTAACAGTCAGTTTTGAAGTTGACTAATATGCAATAAAATCTTTCAATCCATTTAACAAATTGTTTTAAATGAATTACTTTGCAGAGAAAAGACTATAGTTGTAACAATTGATTTTAATTATTTCTAGAAAATGAATAATTTTATTTGTTTTTATGGTGTGTCCTCGAGTGTAATTCACCTTAAAAAGCAAACTGCATTATATAAAAAGGGTAGTTTTGGCAGGGATCCATAATAAGGTTTATCGCATATTAAATGCCGCCTACAAGACAATAGCCTTTTTATAATATCATAAATATTTGTATTATTACACATGCCTCGTATTGTACAACTATACGGATATTGTCTAGTAATCCAATGATCCATATTATTATCGTTTACACCTTGAAATCACTTCAGTACTGCTAAAATTTTTAAATCAGGAGTGTGTTCTGTTCATTTTTATGTCCAATGTGCATGAAATGATTCTTTTGATTTATTTTATTTTATATTGTTGCAAACAAAGTAATGATATAAGTCTGACAACATGAACAATTTAAAATTTACATGTTTTTACATGTGAAAATATTTTTTTACATAATTGTATATACATGTACACACATTAAGCATTAAGCCAATCTGAAGTACATTGTATCCCCCAAAAATACTTTTCCAAAGGTTTACATTATGAATGTCAAATGCAGCATCCTTCCTTGTTTAAAAAATAAAATCAACTTTCATTCTGTAGATACGAATTACCATACCCTAAGTCTCGTGACAAATAATGATGTATTATGACCAATACTCTGTATCTGGTTTATAAGTAAAACAAAACTCAAATAAAGTGCAAAGCTACACGACAACGCCGCTGCTGAATTTATTAAACACATATATACAACAAAATTTCAGTGATATTATTTCAAAGCATCTGCCAACTTAAACGGACAAATAACTTTAAACCAAAAAGTCATAAACTTAGAATAATCATATTAAAACGGACAAAATCAATCCCAGCCCTATCAATCTTAAAACCTTTAACAGGGGGTATGAGGGGTGTGGGGGAGTAAATTTACCACAAATTGAAATCAAGTGAACGCGTAGACGTTGTCGTGCTGAATGACCCGAGAACCTAATTAGGCGGGAAAACTGGCTGCGATCCGCACGCCACCTCTACATAATGAATATCAGTAAGAGAAAATAATTTCACTCTAAACGCGTGAAATTATATATGTGCTTTTGTAATATTGTTTTGATTCTAATTAGATATCCAGGTCACATATTAACAATGCTCAGACTGAAAGTAAATATTTGTTACTCTTACAATTGACTTGTGGTGCTTGTCAATTGTTGATAGAAATGTATTGTGCAGAGCATGCAACTTGACTATGATTATTTAGAAAGTAATTCTTATTACCCTTGTTGAAGGCATTGTGGAGACCTTTTGTTTATTGCATGGTTGTAGTGCAGTCTTTCTGAAGTTTATCCCATATCCTTTCACTTTTATATATTTGTAACAAGATGGTTGAAATACTAGTATACCTAACAGAGAAAGTAATATCATTATAAAAAGTTGCAACTTAAATTAATGAATGAACCCATTGACAACCAGTCCATGTGGACTCACCAAACAAATTTGGGACTCATGAAAATCTGCTGGGACTCACCATTTTCAAAAGTGGTGAGTCCAGGACTCATCATCAAAAATTCCTACAATTATCTCTGTTGACATTTACACATTGTGCATATGTTGTAAGGCCCAATAAATCTAGTGTTTGTGTCAGCACACCTGAACCGACCTTATATTTAGTGCCTAACCTAGCACTTTATTGGCTTTTTAAAGATAAATGAAAGCACTGTTTGACAGAACATCCGATTCTGTGTAAAGAAATCTTTAAAAAGGTATTCTGTATTGTACCTTCCTTTCTTTACTTTTTTCAGTTTGTTAATCATTGTAAACCTCAACAAATTTTTTTTTTTTCCAGGTCTTATAAACCAAATTCTGAGTAAGAAAATCAACCATTATATGATTTTCTTTATTTTCATGTATTAAATGTTTGAAGACTATGGAAGAAGTCATAGGAAAACATTCTTTCTAGACATGCTTCTGATCTTTATTTTGAGGAAGTAGACTGTTTTTAAATAAAAAGTGGATTTTGAGATCATGTATGCAGAGACATTAATGAAATAAATATATACCTGTGTTAAAAAGACTAAAAAAATATGAAAGAAAACATAGATTGTGAGAATTTTTTTTGAAATATATCTTTACAAAGTTTTTTTTACTTTGATTTTTATATAAAACTATTGATATATTGTTGTAGGTAGATAATCAGACAGAATATGGAGACAGTAGAGAACGAGTTAAAAGCTTTACATTTGATTACTGTTATGACTCAACTGGTGATCCACAGTCTCCACGATACGATGCCCAGCCACAGGTGAGTTCAGTGTATGAGACTGTAGAGAAAGAGTTAAAAGCTTTACATTTAATTACTGTTATGACTTAACTGGTGATCCACGGTCTCCACGATACGATGCCCAGCCACAGGTGAGTTCAGTGTATGGAGACAGTAACCAGAGAGTTAAAAACTTTACTTTCAGTTCATGAACTGGTGATCCACAGTCTCCAGGTTACGAGTTAAAAGCTTTACATTTGATTACTGTTGCAGCTCAACTGTGATCCACTATCTCTGTTATATGATAGAAAAAGAAGCCCTGGTATGATTGTCCATGAGCGTGTACCCGGTAAATTACAAACATCTACAGGTTCCCATAAGGCCTTCAATAATGGTCACATATCCACACACTACTGCAATATGTAAATGGCCCCAGAAATTAAATGTGACAACTATTGACCAAATAAGTATACAATGTAAACAAGTAACACTACAAGATAACAACAATGACATCAACTGGATTACAGGCACATGAAGTATGTGGAGGGGTTAAATATGTTTGTGTGTACTCAACTCTACCCCCTGACCTGGGGGGTGATGCTCAGCACAAATGAGTTCAAAGTATGGATACAAAAACTTTAAAGGACTATTCCAACTCTGCTGGTGATCCACATCACTATAAAATGTCCAGCCACAGCTTTATTCCAGAGATTTTTTGCAATTATCCCTTTGCATGAGCAGCGTTGATGATTGAAATATTCATGTACCTTGTTATTTGCCCTGTCTAAGATTATTTGCATACCCTAGCCATGGTAAACATGTTAAAGGCATAAAATTTGTATTAAAAACCTAATGTTATCTGTAAAAGAAAATTCTTACCCACTACATGTACCCTCCCTATACAACTTTTTTCAGTACTTAAGTGTAAACAGAATATTATTTAGCCTTTGCATGAGATTTCATGGAAAATCTTATTAATTGAACAGGGACAAAGTTTTTATCTTTGTATTGTCAATTATGTACAGAAAATATCAAAATATTACTGCAATGTTCTTTGACATGAAGTGTTATGATCTAATTGAATGTTTATAGCACTTTGATTCAAGTCAGATTAGGGTATAGATTTGATCAATTGATTTTACTATTCACACAATCCTTTATACATTCTTTATAGTTGAGATTATCAACTTATAAAATATCTATTACTTCTTTTGTATGATTAGGAAAAGAACATGCAATATACTGAAATGAGCTGTTAATAACGTTGCATGCTTTATAATAATTTTAATTCCCTTTATTAATTATTTCAGGGATATCAAATATACAACCAATTAGTGAAAATTCTTGTTGAGTCAAGAATTCTTACTTACAATGCAATTTTTCAATAATCAATATTCAATAGTCAATTTAAATAAGTTAAATATTTGTCACAGTGTATAACATAAGTATCCATTATGTATCCTAAGAAGTTTGGATGACCTTGTCAATTCTACTTGACAATTTGACCTCATTCTGCCAATATCTTGAGGTCAACCTACCTGTCCTGCTGTAATGAACTTTATTGTTTAAGCCAAAAAAATATGTGTGTTGACTGTCACCCGACCGACCCAATTCCCCCCTCCCCCACCCCAACTCGAACATTTTTTATGACAAAAATTTTTGTTCTATTTTGTGAGAGAATCCTCTTTCAAATAGGTTACTTGGTTGATTTTAGTCTCTATCTATAAAGAAGGGGTTATTTAAAACAGTTAAATACAAATGATAAGCACAATTGCACTAAAAAGCAAATACTAATTAAAATAAAAAAATTATCAAAACACAGAGGGTATTTTCCATCTATCTTGAAGTGTTCCTAGTACATAATATGCAACAAGTTTACTGTCTCTTCAGTTTTTTTTATGCTTTTCATATTTTAACTGTTTTCTTTAAAATCATTAATTTGAAGCTGATTATTGGAAAGTTTTTAAAGTAAAATTTGAAGTAATTATATGGAAATATTTTGCAGCTGCTTGCTAGCAGTTTTCAAACAAAAGTTTTATTTTATAGATAACATTTAGAAATAAAGAAGAATCTACCAACAGACTGTTAAGTTTGTGTTTAGATCAGCGGCATTTTGAGATTTTTTATTTAGATTTAAATTACCTGCAATTATTTTTCCTTTATCAAAATTAGTTCATAAACTGCTGCATAAAATTCTTGTTTTTTCAAAGTGTGATTAATATATAGGGAGAAATAACAGTGACCAAATACTTTTTGTCTTTTTATGTACAATAAATACATGTATAAATTATAAATCATTGACATGAGAAACTTAATAGGCTATACTAGAATTTTTCATCAAGTCCTCAAACGAAAAAAAAAAACATTGGCCAATAACTGAACATTACAGCATATTAAATAGGAAAAAGGAAGATACAGTGTTAATGTTCAGGAGATCACACCAAATTTCACCAAATAGCTCTAAATGTCACCACAAGGCCTTTGACAAGCGTTGATTCCACTCTTTGGTACAGTCTTAAGACTGCTTCTAGCCTATCATTTCTGTCAACATTCATGTACCTCAAACCACAGGAGACGATCAGGATGCATCTTTACCATTTATTTACATTCTTGGTTATAGTATAAGAATATAAGGGATCAGAGATACTCACAGCTTGCCTAGACAAGTTCAGCTCTCACCATTTTTTTCTGGGACTCCCCAAAATTTTAATTTTATGTATTTTACTATTGTGGGACTCAACAAAATTTCAAAAAGCCTGGTTCTGGACTCACCAAGCTAAAAAACTACAACTATCTCTGAGGATAAAACAAATAGAAAAGTTGTCAATTTTTATTTAGTTTAAAAGGATAAAATTCAGTATCCGCCCTTGTTTTTTAAATGAAAATAGAGACTTAGTTGTACAATGCACATAGTAAAGATTTTTAGTGTATGACTTATAGCTTCTCCTATTTTAAATTTTTATGAGTACAAATAGTGAATTGTGTATTGGAAATTTTACAATAGAAAGTTTTGTTGAGGGGTTGTTAAAACCCAGACAATTCACATACTATCTGATAAAAGTTTTATGTCATTTGAAACCTGCAGCTAAACAAAGCCTTTCCATTCAGAAATTATGTATTTGTGATATACTTGCATGATCAATCACAAATTTGATATTGTTTTACAAAATGAATATTTAACTATGCTCTTGTTATTGATTTGTAACAGATTGTTTGAAATATGTATTTTCTTTTTAATCGGAAAACATGATAGATTTTTTACAGTTTTATGTGTGCATGGTTATATATATACAACAATGTATATACACCAATATGCAATGTACAAAAATATGTATATTTACAAAACTAAAATTTATTTATTAATAAAATTTATCTGGTATTTTTAATTTGCAGAATGTTCTATGGTTGCATATTGCAGTTAAAATTGTGAATATTCTCACTTTAATGGAGAAGTGCAGAATAGTTACACATAAAAATATTCACCATAGGCCAGTACTTATTGCTGATTACTCTGTCTATAATGTAGAATTTTGACCAGAATTGAAGATCTTGTCAGACTTAATTTTATATCTGGAATGACCTTGCATTTTTATACCTCTATGTCAAATCCTGTATCAATTTATTTACAAATAAAGGTGTTATTCCACAAGGGTCTCCAGTTAATAATGGATGAATTTGGTTTCACATGAGAGCTATATTTGTACATGATATTAATGGACCCTAGATAAATCAAATGACCTGTCATTATAACAATGATAAACACTGTAAGCTAATTGTTTTGTTTAATTATCACATTTCATGGTTTAGATACACAAACTTTCTCTGTTTAATATGAATAAGTTTAGATATCTTCTTCCAGTATTTGGATATTAAAATTTTCACTTTGGTCTTGAATGTACAAAATGTACACGAAATATATATATAAAATTTAACAGATCTTCCTATTTTTGGCCCTAGCGTGTCTGATGAAGGTAAATCCAAATAAGCAGTTTACATACAGTTAAATTTGGGGTTTAAATATTTGTTTAAAGGTATGCAAGGTGTGGATCATGTCTTTCTTGCATATATTCCCAAACTCTGCACAGTACCATTTCCCCTACAATATTTACATACATTAGCTAGGCATTGCACCCAGCAAGGAGGATTTGGCAGAGAGTTATTTCAAGATCATTGAAAAAAAAAATTAAACCCTTCAAATTCTGTAAATTTCTAGTAGAAACTGATTCATAGCTCCGCAAAAATTTTTGAATCAATGTAAAGCAGTTTATATTTTCAAAAAATCCAACAAAAATTTTAGAAATTTATTTAACCAGTCGTAAGCAGCATGTAGTGAGATGGTTTCTGTTATGATTAAATCTTTGATGTCATAGTTAGAGTCGTCACAATATGTACAATACGTCATGACATATGAGAATCCCCTGTACTTATCAAATAGAAACACAAGAAGTACCCTGAAGCGTCACTGGCAATGTTTATAAAGGAGGGCAGCCTAATGGTAAACCCTGTGTAGAGTTTGATATATTTCATATTCTTTCTTTAAAATATGTTATTAAATCAGTCCAAGACTCGAATAAAGTAAAATGTTATGGCCCAATCTATAGTGTTTGGTTGAAACTGGCAATAAAGTACATTGTAGTCTTTTACTTGACATTAAAGTTGTACAATTTAGAGCTTGTTGAAGTATTGGGATTCTTCTCTAATAGGATGGATTGTGGGGACCACTAGATTTTGATCTTTGGACCCTATCTTGTTGAGATGTAGTGCAGTCTCCTTGACATTTACTCCATATCTTCTATCTATCTTAGGAATTCTACCTTGACAAAGGACTGGAGATAAAGGCCATATTTGTTCTCCCAAAATAACAAAAACAGATTAACAAAACAGTTTTATTAAAATTATTGAAAATGAAAGTCCAGTTGTAATCTGACCAAACCTTTCATTGTAATACAATTTTTATACGACTGCAAAAAATTTGCGGTCGTATTATGTTATGGCGTTGTCGGCGTTGGCGTCTTCTGTCTGTGGACACAAAGGTTTCCGCAACTTATCTTTTGATGGGATGAACC
>JARWCS010136130.1:0-14667 GCA_034783895.1 Geukensia demissa | reverse complement strand
AAAACGATTTTTATTTATTAAGGGTCTTTAAAACACCTAAAGAACATAACATCTTTGACACCTCTCCAAGGCGAATTGCGAATTTCTGATCCCACGCATGGGTAATTCACTCTGGACTCTTAAAACTCAAAAGCTCTATGGATGCCAATTTCGTAGTATCAGTTGCCTAAAACAGAGAAATCTCGTCACTATTCCTCTACTGGCACTCCATATCAGAGAAAGTTATAGTTTAAGCTCATCTGGCTTAAAAGCCCATGTAAACTTTTCCAGTTGTTGTACGTGTCATCTTTCACTTATTCTCTTCTGAAACCACTAGACCGATTAATGGAACCAATCTAAGCAGTTATATCCAAAGTATAGTCCTTTACTTATCTAAATTGTTTACGGACCAGAATTCAAACATTCCTGCCAGAGCCAATAAAGCTCTCTGATTGGTTGACAGTTTTGAAAGTCTTTTCACAGGGAATGCTAAATTAATTAACCTGCATATTATATGAATGAATACTTGATGATAATCTACCAAACTTTTGAATCGTTTAGCTATCAGACATCCAAGAATGGACTGTCTTTACATTCCAAATACTACAATATAATAAAGATCAACGGATGCAGAGAAAATAAATGGCTTTACTAACTATCAAAAGCTATAGTTTTATTTGCGTCAAATTCATCAAATTTTAATTCATCAAATCATTCTGCTTTGCATAGATAACGCGTTGTAGTTCACTTTATTATTTAAATTATTTGAATATAAACATCCGGCTTCACTACTATATCATGCAAATAGAAAACCGCCATGGCTCTTAAATGCGTAATATTTGTAAAGACATGCAAATTAAAGGAAACGAGGATCTAAAAATAATTTTCATCTTATATCAACTTTCCCTAAATTGTACTACCGTAAACTGTATAGAAATCAACGTTTTAGCAAAATATGGAAATATCTTTCGGCCTTTTTTTTATTAACCGTACTATTTCTAAATGGACAATTAAGAATCATTTCTTTTTTAGAGATTAGACGGATAATAAAGATTTAAGGCACATTTCTAGGTAGCCGTGTTTCCGTTTAAAATAATAATTGCAACAGATTTATTCCCGCGCTTCCATGTAGTAGTTAATATGCAAATTTATCGTAGAAACCTGTAGTAAAACGCAGAGCAATTTTTGTCATAAACACAGAGTTTAAGCATTTCTTTGGAATTTTTAAGAAAGAATATGTGCTTATTCCCTATTTATTTGTGGTTGTTGTAGAAAGCAAACACTTTTTGATAATGCAAAGAGATAGGTCTGCTATTATTTCTTGCTAATGATATGAAAAAAGGAATATATTTTATAATCTTATTTTTCTTGATAAAAGGATATGACTTATTAACAAATTGTGAAGAAATTTTGCATTTTTTCTTATTGTAATTTTAAACCTCCATTTAATCAAAATGAAAATCAACTGATATCATTCCTGCAAAATGAACAAGAAATGATATTAGTTATGGACTTGTGATTAATTGGCGAATCGAATAATCGAAAAATGAGCAAAGGGTCAGTAGAAAAAGGAAAAGTCAATAGACAAGGCGAACCCTAAAAGACGAAGATGAAAAAAAAACAACATATAAAACAAACTATAGAAAACCTCACATAAACGCATGTATGTGGATAATACGGATCCCACCTAAAAATGAAAAAAAAAACAGATGTAAACGTACGTGGTCCTTATTGGTTTTTCAGTTCTGCATAAAGATAATAAAGGAAATGCCAATTTTCAAATCGAGATTATCTACTGTATTGGCGTCATAAGTTATTTTCATCAAGAATCAAAGTAACTGGTGGAGAACACGAACAAATGTTTTTTTTTAAATGCTTTTTTACAGGAATATTCTGAATTTATCTGACAGTCGGATAATCAATAGCGGACATGGTCGTGTAGTCGATCATTAAATTTATGCAGTAACGACCTCAGCCGAGGAGCACCATTTCAGTGTTTGAATATTTCCTGTGTATGTAGAAAGAATTCGAAGATACCAAAGGGGCAGACAGATATCGTTAAATCAGAAGAAAGATAAGACTGTGTCAAGCAAAAAAGAAACGGAAAACAAAATTAGTACGCACAACACTGCACTGAAAACTAAAGCTAGAGTAACACCATCCTAAAAAATAGGGTACTTCATGTGCTCCGAAAGCATAAGCAATTCCTACTCCACTAGTGGCACCATGTGAAATTTTATTTGTCATGAAATGTTCATGTATAAGCTGTTTCTATATATTAATCATCTATATATGTAAATTCTCCAGACCTAAGGGCTCATCTATACTTCGTTTCGCGACTATAGCATGTATAGCGCGACTACCGCAAGATGTCGAGCGATTTTCGCTGAAATTTAAAGAATAAACAAACCACGACATGAAAAACACCCAGAGATTTTTGCGCGACGTTTCGCGATGGTCGCTTTTGAAGTATAAATGAGCCCTTAGACATAGCTGAACTTTGTAAAATCTAGCATTTGCATAACGTATAGGACGTCAAATGTCTACAAATCAAAGAAAATATATATCAAAGGATTCCGATACTGCATTCGACCCTTAGACAAAACATATGTAACTTTGTTTTAAAATTTATAAGTATACATCACCGGCAATCACACATGTCATGTCAAACGCGTTATGAGATTCCTCATAGTAAAGATAGGAATATAGCATTTTTTACAATTTATTTTCTCATGATCCAACTACCTGGCTACTTTGTGTCTGCGCAAAAGATTTTTATCTTTTGTTATTGCTGTCAAGTCCAATATAACAATGAAAATCATAACAGCAGCCAATATAATTCCTGCAAAATAGCCAAGATATGATGACGAACGCCTTCCGTCTTCAGCACTAGTTAACCGTCTTTTGTATGATGATAAAGAAGATTTATTTATTGTTAAATTTAATTTTAACTGTTTGATTCTCTTCTCTATATCTATTGATATCTCTGTAACTGACACACAAGAACATAAACACACTGCGTCCGAATATGATGTTACTTCTATACTTGTTGTCCCGAGGTCGGTTTGAATCGGTGCATGTGTATTTGTCTGTTCCAGACTTGTGGTGTCGTCATTGGAAGTGGTGGTTATGTCGGTCATGGATAGAGTGCTCGTACTTGTTGAGTGTAGTTCTGTGTCAGGTATAGTCGATAGTAGATGGTTAAGAACTTGTGAAGTGCCACTAGCATTATAATCTGAAATATTGAAAAGGCGGATAGCATAATACGCTAGAATTAACAAAGTCGAAAAAATCTTACAAATTTTACATTGAGAAAGAAAATAAGAGAGTTAACTAACACTTTAGAGCAAAAACAACTAACTCCAATTGTCCATTAAAATATGAGCAAAACTTTTTAAAAAGTTTACTGTGGATAATATATTTACATCATAATGCATCTTTTAAGCAAGTTTCATGAAAACCTATGAATTTAATAAAGCAATCAAAGTTTAAAAACTTTAACCTAAGGGTTAACCAACATTAAAACCAAAAATTATCTAACAATATACAGGAAACAATTAAACAATCTTTTTCACAATTTTACCCTGAAAGATATATCTATATCATAAATAAGCTTCGGAGCAAGTTCAATAAAAATTCATGTAGTTTTGACAAGTTTGAAAAAAAACTTTAACCTAAGGTTTAACAAGGTGTGAACGACGACTACAACGACGACATAATTGTGACAACTGTGTCTTGGCTTCAGTGACTTTCTTCGCAGGCGAGACAAAATTGGTAAAAACAGGCTTAAGTGTGTTTATGTAACGATTTTTTAACTAGTTGTTCTTCAGTCAATTTAATGAAAAACATATTCGAGAGCTAGCTCAAGGCGACAGTGTCCAAAGACCCAACAGACGACGTTAATTCAACAAATAAAGTTGGTTTTAAGTGTCACAAAAATATGTTCCATTACTTAAAGAAGAAATCATAATGGAGTAACGATTTTAGCTGATACCTCAATTCCTTTTTCTTTAATAATTTATTTCCTAAAATATTTTCTGCTCACGTTAGACAAAAACATTCAGTCCTTTTATTACAGCAGCTGTAGATTCATATCAAGACTACTACTTAGAGGCTAAATTTTACTGTTTAGGGGTAATGATGTATGAAGATGAGCTGTAAATACCTCTGTTTTTGCCAGAAGAAAACAAGCATATAGAACAACTGCGAATCGTCACAATTTTAATTTTAAAATGTTAACATTTAAGTAACAAAATGCTGTTTTTCCACTATTCTTCCTTTCTAATGCGTATTTTACTTCCAAACTTCCCAACGAATCAGGATTTAAGTAGAAATGGTATATTCTATGCATTTTTGTTAACGGTTCTGCTTCCAAAAGAACATAGACCACACATCCCGATCAAAGTAATTTGGTGATGAAAATTGTATTATAATAAGAGGCACATCTCGTAAACAGCTTGGTCAAAATAAGCAACCCAGTCATCTGAAGTAGACGCTTCCGAAAATTTGGGTTAGGATGGGTCATATTGGAATTTTGGAGCTGATTAATGATGTTACAGTGTCGTCATCATTGGCGGAATATTTTAAAACAAGTTCTTTAGTACTTATTGAATTTATTTAAATTATTATCACAAGAATTTCACTGATATTCAAAACGGCACTTTGATTATAATTTTAAGGGCCAAAAACCACACTTACCATATTTTCTCCTTTCAAAGTTCCGATTTTCCATTCTTTTAACTTAAGATATTCTTTCTTGTATAATGGAATGAAACATTTTCAAAAGTAACATGAAGTTGCAAGCATATTAATATCCACACTCTCTTTATATCTGAGTATCATATTTTGGCAAGCAACACCTGCCCAATCTATATAAAGCAACACACCAATTTTCAAACCATCCATGAATCTGAAGCTGAGATTTCTGTGACAAAATTTTGGGCAAGAGGGCAAAATGGCAAAGTTTCATTAGACGCACTACGATAATTCTTACGCTCAACGGTGACAACAAAATCGCTAACAACTTAAGCCCCATCTATATTGAACTAAATTCCAATTTTCGAATCAATCCTTGGGGGCATAGATTTTTGTAACGAAAATTTTGAATGGACGCGCGGTTGGGCTGACGGAATGATGGACGGACAATGTGATTTCTATTTACCGCTCACTGTGCGATTTATAGCATGGCTCGTTGTTTAAAATGCCAGAAAAAAAACGCAAGTGAAACTTCCGTCATTTTTGGAAACTTAAATAACTTTATTAAGATTAAATTCTAAGGCCTCAATACACCTAATACACCCAAATAGGAAGAAAAGGTACTAAATGAGTATTTCTTTAATTTTCGTCTTCTTGACACGAGCTAAAATTGCTCCAATTTATTATGTATTAAGTTGGTAAATCGAAGTGGTAAACAACTGAGTAGCAGATGAAACATCAGTCAATAAAATTGTATTGTTTAATATAGCAACGACCTCCTGGTTCTGACAGAGACACGTTCGTTTTCTTGGACTTTAGATGCAGAGCTGCAACTTACCGAAAACAAGCTCAGACAAAATATTTACATCTCTAACCTCTAGTAGATTCATGCTTACCAATGTTGTATAAAAATTGTAAAATGTCATGAAGTACAGGTGTTTTAATGTAGAATGTTGAATAAATATGGTGAATTTTGATATGCTACATGCACATTTCAGGGAGTAACATCTAATCTGGCGCATGAAAATTAAACTTAGAAAGCGCAGATCCAAATATTGTAGAATAAAGTACTCATATCCAAAAGACGTGTCAATAACAACAATTCAAATCTCCGATTAACTGTCAAATGAATACCAGAGTAAATGAATTCCTATTCGATTTTTGTTATATTAGTGCCTTTTGCTGTGTTTGGATATAGGACCTTCTTAGTTTTTTGTTCTACATCCCTAATGAGACGAAACTCGTTAAAATGCGCATATGGCAATCAAAATTGACACTAAACATGCAACATTGGTAAACTTGAATTTATATTAACCCAGCAAAAAATGAAATAAAAAAAAACTAAAATAAAAACGAAAGAATCATATTTAAATGATGACAAGAGGTAACATAGCTCTTTATAGCAGGGAGTGAAAGAAACTTTGTATAGATATTTGGGTTGACATTAATGACCATCTTGTGCTGCATATCATTTGTATAACATAATTGTACAAAAATCAGATTTTCGGTTATTTACCAAGAAACCAAAATTATAAAGCATTATACCTATCACACTGTATCACAAAAATATCACTACTTACCAGAATACCAAAATCCGCGAAAAACAACGTATGGAAATGTCTGAATATTATCTGAAATAACGGATAAATATTAAATATATATTTTGTTCAGACACTGATAAAACATTGATAAAAAATTGAAATACTTAGTGAAAAAATCGCTACAATTAAAGAACGTTTTACTAAACTGAGTCCCTCACTTTTCATTATTTGTAGAATTTCTCCCCGAAAACCTGTTCTTTTGTTTGTTTTGATTTTGTGTTGCCGTTTTAAGGGTGAGATTCGGAGTAAAGATAATATATTATTTCCCTCATGCTAAACATACTATATCTTTGTTTGTAAATAATGTCAGTCTCAATACCTGATAATCTTTGTTTTTTTTTTAAACTTTTTATGGACACTATGCGTCATGTTTCTTTATGTTCTGAAGATTGCTACTTGTCTCCTTTGGCCTGACCCTTCGGTTTACTCTCGCTTCCTCTTTGGAATAAATACAAAATTACCAATGTTAAATAAATATGGAAAATTTAGGCATGCTATATGTACATTTCAAGGAGTAACCTCTCAGTGTAATTCAAATGTGTGTGTTTTTTTTGGTTTTTTTTAGAATAATATATTATTTTGTCATTTTGGGGTTGTTTGAGTTAATCCAGATCATGATTTCTTCCTGTTGCTTGACACTGGAATCGATTCTAATTTTCAGGGTAGATGAAGGAACTGGTAAACCGAAGAAAGTGACAGTAATAAGAAAAGTTCCTGCTAGATGCTCCAACTGGGATAAAGCATGGGTCTGGCTGACAGGAATGGACTGCAAAACTAAATACGTGTAATTATAATTTTCTTGTTTGTGATGTTGGAAATGCCACAGAATATGGGTAGTTTACTTTATGTTCTCCATTGCCATACTCAACAATGAATCATTAATATGGCTAATCTATATTATTTTAGAAAATTCGTCGAAATACCTAATGTAATGAGGTGCCGAATTTATAAGATTATTTCAACTGGTATATCATTTGACTGTTTATTTCAGTGAACCTGTCCCCGTATGCATTTTGTAATAAAATTATAGACGTCTTACAGGTCAGATTTTGCAACAAGAAAACGTGACCAATTACCTGAGCAAATTTTCTTCGTATTACTTAAATGATATGTTTTATACAGAAGTGCATACTATTTCTAGAATTTGAATGTTATTATATGTTTTACCAGAAACATAAATATCTTTGATAAATTTCCAATGATATTCTAAATTTTCGCTTAATATTTCCAATTATTTACGGTGTCCCTCTTACATACTATTTCTCTAAAATGTCTAACTATTTCCCTAAATGTCATCTGTTTCTGAAATGTAATGTTATATACAGTATTGCGATTTTACTAAGTTTGTATACATTCACAGTTCAGCATAGCAGTAATAATGCTTTTAGAATATTAAAAGAATATCCTGAATCCCGCAATATTTTATTTTTGTCTCAAAGATTTTTTAAATGATGAAACATGACAACACTAATTGTCGGTTTTAAAATCGCAAATAAAGGTGATAATAATAAATCTAAAATATTTTTGCATTTTTAGATTAAATGCTCTGAAATTAATATAATTTTCTGTCTGTCCCTTTGGTATCTTCGAATTCTTTTAATAATCAAGGTGTTCTCTTTCTCGTTTTACCCTCTTGACCAATTCATCTACCAAACCAAGACGATTTTGATATAGTTTTAGTGAAGAGAAACTGATATATACGGATTTTCTTCAAATTTGTTTGGCGCATCGACGACTACACTCATGAACTCGATTTTGTACTATTCTAATTTAATTTCTCCAATATCACGAGCTCCCTGCTATCTTTGTTTAACTATACCAAGTATTCGTACTCTTATGTAAATTTTCCTTATAAAATTGCTATAACTTGCATTTTAAGAAAACAGTTATGATTTGGTTTATTTTACGTTTTAAATATTTGTCCAAAGGAAAAAAAAACAAACCTCATTTCTAATGGTTTCTGTAAAAATTCAAGTGATGTTAAATATATACCTGATAGTGACAAAAAAATAATAAAATCGTTTACTGGGAAATATTGTTGCTACATTAAACCTTCATAACCATAACCATAAAGTTGTAACTTTCACCCTTTTGTAAATTGATAAACATTATTTTTATGAGAGTTTGCGGTAAAAGTTATGAGAAGTCAGAATAATAATAAACAATTAAAAATGAAATGGTAGATATCTCAATACATGGACAGTTTAAGCAAGATAAACAAGATTGTTTAAAATGCTTACAAAACATGTTCAAAGTATTTTTTTACTTTTGCTTTGTAAATAAAGTTCTTCGTTTTCAGGAAATTCCAGACACCCACATTTCAAATGTAATTTAAGCCAGAAAAATATTAAGCAAGCTAATATCAAAGGTTTTTTTTTATTTAATCCACTAGAATCATAATGAGATTTTAAAATACATTTTGGTATTGGTACGGGTTTAAATGTTGTATAAATATAATGAATATCATTATATACTCTTGCTCATAATATGGAATATTTTTATTTTCGACCTTACATTAGCCATAATACAAAAATCTTAAATAGAACACTTTTGAAGCTTGAAGAAAAATAATGAGATTTGCGTAAAAAGTTGTGGCATTTTGGCTCATAGTTTTTGCATGCAAGTCTCCACAGTTGAAATGTATATATATAATATTTATGACCACGTGTATATAGAAATAGGAGATGTGGCATGATTGTCCACGAGTTAGTCGTCCCCCATATGGCAGACGAATCTAAACTTCTACAGGTCCCATTACGGCCTTCAACAATGAACCACCTGAGAGTCCACACCATAGCGGAAGCTGTAAAAGGCAAAATACAAAATGTGAAACTGTTCATAAAACACGACAATTTTTTATGCTGGACACATGTTTCAAGGAATAACCTCTAGCAAGCAGCAATAGAACCAATACATGGGAAACCGAGATCAAACCGGAAAGGGCTGCAAAATCCCGCGAAAATTATATCAGAGGTTAAGAATTTAAATTATTACGACAGACATAATCTATGCTCGGTGTAAACAAAAGTTTGTTCAATCTCTACCTGGTCGTTGTAGCTATTTAGAACAAATAGTTTCAAAGCTAAAACACACTTGATGCGTTAATGAATTATAAAATTTAGATTTAAGAAAAGTTGAAATGTATAAGACTTCAAAAAAGATATTGAATTGATTATGATGTATATGAAAGTTTTGACGGTAATACTTTTGCAAAATAATAGAAAAAGCAATGGGCATCTTTCATAAAACTCGCGAAACCCTCGACAACTTAATGGTGTGATGCATTTCCGTTGAGCCATGATCTTCAATCCTTTGTTCATTTAAAAGATTTTTGGCATTTATCGCCTGCTTTTCTAAAAAGCAAATGGGATGCTTATTTTCTTATTCCAATTAAGCCTCATGTCATTGATATTGGTCGTCTATTTTCTGCTGGTGAAATTATGTCCCGTTATTGTTTGCATGAATAGGCTGACAATTTGCAATCTTGTGGAAACTTTAATACCATCTATGTCCTGAAATCATCTATCAACGATGTTCAATCTAAAGTCTCATCAAAATGTCAACGATAAAACAAATAATTCTCTTCGGAGACAAAGATAAGCCTCAAAATGTAAATATTTAGTCAGAAAATAAAAAATACAACATCTCGCTTTTAGGGAATGACAGTGATATCACAATATAATGTTCATTCAGGCATTATCTAAACCCCGGAATGGCTCTTACTAATATTCACCGTCGTAGCTTTAGCAGTGCAGAAGGAAAATCAATTCCAAACATTAATAGTCAAACAATTTCCAAAATGTTTCTCCAGAGATAAACTGAAAGTAATGGAAAGGATATTTGGATTACATAGACTCCCAAAGGAAAGCTTTTATAATCTCCTTCCATTAATGACTATCTTTTTGTTTAGCAAACATTTTCAGAAACATATAAGGATAATTTTATAACCTCCAAAGTGTGCAGTAAAGTTTTATTCATTACCCTGGATCGATAAGATCTATTCTAATGGGGATTCATTTGTACATGCGCTTCATTATAAAAAGTTAACATTAATGTCATTAATCGAGAAATAAAATCATGAAACTTGATTAAAAAGTAAATTAGTTGGAAGAGTAAATAAATGGCCGTTTTGGTTGTTTGAACTGTATCTTCCATTTAAGGTATTGCTACAAGGCAATTAATTTTCTTTTTAATTATGTTTTGTGGCAGTTTCGTAAGGGCGGTGTACATTCTAATCAAAAATAACAGATTGTATTAGCATGTAATAAACATTAAACAGTCTGATTTTTAAATCATTATAGGGATAAGTTTCTGAATATCGTGATCGTAAGCTACAAATATATTTCATGATTTTTGTTTGTTTGTTTTGCTCTTAACGATAATGTCAAATGTTAAGGATTAATGTGGGATCGAAGCTAGCTCTTTATTGTAGATGTGCGGTGTAAACGAATGTTCATTCCGTCGCCCTGATATGAACATTCGTTATATAGCCAACAACAACCCCGATAAGCGCGTGCGAGAGAAACAGCCATATTTGGGAATCGAAGGAAAGTGAATATCTAATTGTCGCAAAACAAGTGTATTAGTGATTTTATTTATAATTATTATTATTTTTTGGCTGAAGTCCTCATTTATAACATCACTCCTCAGGGTTATTGTAGAGATACTAATATAGATTTAACAACCCCACCACATATTGTATGTCATGGCAAGGATATTTCTGTTTAATTTCGTTCCCGGGTAGGGCTGTTTTTAAGTTGTTGGAATGGTATTTTTTCCGTAGAAACATCTCGCTTGTTTTTATTTTCTTTAGTCCGTAGACAACTGTTTATGTGTACGCAGAAATTATTACAGCATATGATCACTGATAAATTCAATGTATACCAGAGAAAATTGGCCATTTATTTAGTATGCATGAAATACAATAAGCATTCATGTCATTTATCTGGATTCATTATTAGGTAAAACATTAACTATTACCAAAATTATTTGATACAGTTTAATATTTTATGCAATATGCTGATAAAATTGATTATTGGAGCAAACGTCGTCGATTATTAATCACACATGAGTATTCGCATATCTCTAAAAATCAAATTAGGCAGCTTTTCAAATCAGTTGTTCAAACAGTGTTTTGCTATCTACTGAATTATTGATGAATTAGACCAATTAGTTGCAAGATTTGTTTCGTGTATCATAAATTTTAATATTAAACTTCAGTTGTTTGCAAAATTATTTAATTATTTGAACTTGGTTTTCTCTACAATGATATTGAACGCACACGAAAGCCACATTAAATTTGTTGGAATATTTGTGTTAGTATTTGTTGATATCTAATTTCCATCGGTGTTCAACCCCGGTATTGTTTATATATATTTCTGTTTTTTTTCCTTTTTCTGTCGTCTTTCGTCTTTGATTTATTGCCGGATTTGTCGTGTTCATTAATTTGTCATATTTTGGTAGACTCTTTTAATTGTTTCTGCCTAATCATCATTTGGTTTGCTTGACCAGAACTAGTACAAAAGGGAGAAACATGAATGTAGCCTGAATCAATGTTTATCGGATGTATATTATAGAATTTATTTTAATGGTTTTTAAGGAACACTGCATCTTCAACCATCGATTTTGTTAATGTGATTAAAGTAAATAAACTAATGTTATGATATTTTGCAATTATTCCAATGCATTAACAAATTAAAAAAATCTTTTTATAAGCGACAAAGTTAAACGTAAAAGCACTCAATAAGCTGTGACTGCATGACAAATGCAAAACGTCTATAAACATACTGTTTTTATTGCTTGGTGGGAAGAGATAACAGCAGATTCGTGAAACTTATCGTTTTGATCTTAGAATGGTTTTCAATTAAATATTTCAATAAGTATGAGTCAAAAATAATTATTTGCAAATCGATGTTTAATACTCACATTCCAAATTTGCAGAGTTCATAGCATTTTATTGACCCTTGTTAGCGTTCAAAACAAAAGGTTTGAAGGGCTAAATATAAGTATATGGATGAGGGGATTTACAATCAAGGAGGCCTAAGCACATATCATAATCATTAAAAGTCAACTTTGGCTAAAGGAACTTGGCCTGCCTTGGATTTCGTCAATTTTATTCATATGGATTCTTTTATACATGAACAAAGAAACTTGAGGTTAGCTTCTACGGGGTCTACAATATTGCACGAATAAGCGAGAATATATACAAGACTGAACGAAAATAGCATGCGTTGAATATACCTACTTGCAAATAATTTTTTCACGTTGCTTGGATTGAAAAGAAAGTGCTATCTTTAAACACGCAGACCTTAAAATGGACCTTTAAATAGGTCTGCAAAATCAAAGTAAGCAAAAATACAAATTTTTGGCAATATCAAGTGCAAAATTTAGTGTTCTGTTGGTATCTAAATATACAATATTAGGTCAATGTCTGAAAGATATCAACTTTTTTGTATGAGGCTTAGAAACTAGGGAAGGGCGAGGTTTACCGAGCCCTTCAGCAGTTTCCTGCCGAATACAAAAAGTTGATATCTTTCAGACATTGATCTTATATTGTTTTTATACTGCAGCTACGAAAATATTTTGATCACTACAAAATTATTTAATTAACACAATAATAAAACTTCTTCTGTCCCCCATTGAGCCCTTGTCTATACAGGAAATGAAATTGATATTGTACAAAATATCACTTTGTTACTATATTTAGGAAATATGGCCAACAGGAAATGGCCCAGCTGCAGTATAAGAAATCTTATTTCATTCTTAACAGAGAGAATGTTATACACACTAACGTCTCTCTTCAGTCATACACCTTTCCGCGGTCATCATTTTTATCCGATCGGATTTCATGGGATAACTATTGTTCACATCAATTATTTAGCCGCAAAAGAAAACACTGTGAAAGGAAACTTGTAAAAAGTCAAATTTTCAGTTCTGTCGTAATCAGGACAACAAATCGTATTTGGTTGGTAAACCTGGTCTTCTGAGGATGACCCAAATGTTGTTTTCCCCTGGGAAAATATTTCCACAGAGATTTTCAGAAAAGGTTTATGAAGCCTAATTTTTGCGAAAAAAAGAAAAGATTAAAAGACCACTTTTTATGAAAATAAAGTGGAAACCAATATCAAAGCTTGCACATATCTTTAATAAATTTTATTTAAGGTAATATTTAAATGAATTCTTTAAAAAAACGGTTTGTAACTTTTCAACTCGTTGTTACTGAATTTTAACCCCAAGACCGTTAAAAATTTCATCAGTACAAGTAGGCTCAAAAACAAGGAAAAACTAAAATTTTCAAAAACATACGAAATGATAAAAAATGCTTAATCAGCAGAAGGTAAGCAAGACAAGCGTTAGTTTTAAGATATTTATTTTAGGAACATAATAGTTATAAAAGCTATTTTGAAGAAACTTAGTGATGTGTAAACTCAGCCGACTTACTCACAAACTAAATAAAGTCCGAAGGACTTCATGTGAAGCAAGTGAGTGAAGGGTCTAGTTTACACATCAATAAATTCCGTAAAAATAGTATTTATTAATTCAAGTTTCATTTAATTAGTCAAATAATTGAAAATGATGCTACAGTTTAACTTTAAGAGAGGGACAGTTTTCAAAGGCGTACTAATTGAGTCTCATGACGTCATCAAAATTGGTTTTTCGATATGTTACCTTTTCCGTTGTCATGGTGCTGCCCAATAGAAATGCATCATTTTAATATTGGAATTAAAAAAAAATAATATTCCATTTTTTCATAATAATCATAGGGACAATCTATTCGATTTTGCCATATGCTTATTTTGATGTAGGCGAAAATCATTTGCAGAAGCTGACAATTTGATATAAAAAGGGAGGTCTATGAAACAGCAATCCAAAACGTTTAAAAACTCAAACTTGTATAGGCATCCCTAAGGGCTTCAATAATGGACACATGTTTACACCTTACGGCAAGCTGTAAAAGGCCCCAAAATTTAAATGTGATGATATTCAAATATAACAACTTTAACATTGAGAATTTTCGGCAGAATGATAATCCAAATATTTTCATAATTTCATTGCACAGTTACACTGGAATTTGTCAAACGGATGACTTTTCTTTCTTCAGGAAAGAAACAGTTGACTTTCCAAGTAAGACACCAGTGTACAGAGAACAGAAAGTTTGTTGTCCACACGAAGAAGACTGTAAAAATCCCGGAGCTGGTAAGTACGATATTTGTTTTTTATGATTTTTCTAAATCTATGATTTAATATGAAACAGGTGTTTCCTGAGATGCCAGCGAAACGATCAAGTCAATCGGCAGATGCAGACGACAACAATAACGTTCGGAAATTTCCGTCATTGGTCGCTCGTTTTATCAGAAAAATTTCGAAGAATCGAGAAAATGTCTTACACTTT
>JARWCS010136021.1:11016-23214 GCA_034783895.1 Geukensia demissa | reverse complement strand
AGTAGCATTAGAACCGAAACATAGGAAGTCAAAGATCTAATCATGGTAAAAGAAGCACTCAAACTTAAACAAATCGAAATGGGAAGCTTAATCCGACGGCAGGGATAACTACTAAGTGCAATACTTTCTGAAGCCGTGCTTTAGAATTTCAGGAAATGCAGCAAATTTCTGTAAAACATTGTTTGATTAATTTCATGTCAGACAAGTCTGACAGCTGGGCTGGTGAATGACCTCGAGGACAGAATCCACCAGCAGAGGCATCGACCGAGTGGTTTAAAAATACAAAAGTTATGGGAATGCTATATATGCATTTCAAGAAGTAACCTCACATAAGAACCGAAAGATAGGAAGTCAAAAATCTAAACATAGCAATAGAAGCACTCAAATCCAAACAAATTCAAATGTGAAGCTAAATCCAACGACAGGGACAACTACTATATGCAATACTATTCGAAGCCTTCCCGTATTTTCAGTGCTTTTGAATTTAAGCAAATGCAGCAAATGTTTGATTAATTTCATGTCAGACAAGGTTGACAACTTGGCTGCTGAGGCCGTCGGGGACATAATCCACCAGTGGTTTTAAAATACAAAATTACTAATGTTAAATAAATATGGATAGTTTTGGGTATGCTATATTTAAATGTCAAGGAGTACCCTCTCATCAGTAGCAGTAACAAAACATTTTTTCGATGTTATGAATACGTTCAAAGTAGTGTTTCGTTGAATGGTTCTTTTACCTAACTTATAAGTATTGTGGTAACGTTAAATGTTTAATATTAAATTTAAATACTTTGTTGGATAATTTTCTATTTTTACTTTAAGTAGACACATACGGGTTCATAATGACATGTTTGTGAATGTAGTGAGAACTCAAATTTGTTTGTTCTTTCTAGGTTTTTTTGTTATAATAAAA
The DNA here is from genome assembly GCA_034783895.1 of Geukensia demissa. NCBI lineage: Eukaryota > Metazoa > Mollusca > Bivalvia > Mytilida > Mytilidae > Geukensia > Geukensia demissa. The sequence continues at coordinate 22,301 of JARWCS010136021.1, read as the reverse complement.
TCTACAATAAATCCTTTGAATTAGGTTTCCAGAACTTAAAGGTTGATTAATACAATACTCAATGAAACGACCTATCAAGTTATTCTCGTAAGAAAGGTTCCTTGCATTAAGGTAGAACTCATAGGAAATATGTTTAAGACCGTCTCGTATAAAACGTCTTAGTTAATTGGAGGAAGCTTCAAATACTCCTTTTCTTCTTCCAAAATTGTATCCGCTATACAAGTCCACTAATCAAAATGGATACGTACTTTATCACTGACAGGCGAAATGTCGGAACCTTATTGAAAATTCTTGTGTAGTTGAGACCCTGGAGAAAGGGTTTTTGGTTGGTCATTTTCATTAATTTTACCAAACTTTTTTCCACCAATCAAGATTAAATAACAACGATCATAGTGTGATTTAAAACCCATCGCCGAATTTATTTTTATTTTTGTCCGAGTTCGCTTGGACAATCTTTAGTGAAAAAGTTCTTTAGGGATTATATTAAAATATTTTCCAGCTTTTTCGAAAAACAAGAGGGCTGCCACAGATAATAATCAAAACGTTATTCCAAAGGAAATTGCTTCTACATTTTCCTGTCTGGAATGACCAGGGCAATTTGAACTACAATTTGTTGCTATTGTCTCTTAGATCGACCACTTTTGAGATCAAAAACATTCAGGTTTTTTACTCATTAATATTTTGCTGTAGTATTTGAAATAGGCTTCTCTTTATTCTCAGAAAAAATAACATTGAACCCAGTTCTGATACAACTATTTACTACAACATAAAGAGGCATGAGGTCTGACTTTATGAAATACTGAATGGTTGTTAATTTGTCAAGACTGTTATATGTATACGGTAAACTTTTATTCCGGAAGAAAAATGGATTAAACGTTTTACGTAATGACACCTTTGTGTATATTTCATTCAAAAAAATGTCTTCCATGCCTTCGTGATATTTTGAAGTTCTCCCTGTATAGATTACCTTACTTCAATCGTTGGAACAATCAAAGAACAAGATAAAGGATAAGCCACACCGCAATGGCATTATAGATTTAACTCGATCTCACCTGGGAAAAGATTATATTGATTTTTTTACTTACATTTTTATTTTCATTTAGGTATCAAAAAGTTAATTTGTTGCTGTATTCTGATTGGCTAGAACTTGAATGACATGTATCAATAATTTGCAATATATACTAATTATCAATTGTTCGATGAGTTTTACCAATCCAGTGTCAATTGATTGTATACAAAGCATAGTGGTAGTTTAGATTTGCGCACAGTAGAGTATTTGAAGGATTTTAAATCGTGATACAGGTTTTTGTCAAAATGAGGGTAAGTGTTTACTTTATTTATTGTTATGTTTGTTATGTGTTTTGTGCTTGCATTTGGCACCGTTTTATTTTCTTCTTAATTGTTTTAGTTTTATTATTATTTTACGTATTTTGCAAAATATATTTATGAATGGGTCAACAAAATTGAGCTCAATTTCTCAAAAGGGGATTTTTTGGCACATAAGGTTAAAAAAGATGGTAAGATAAAAATGCTGAAATATAAAAAAATGGATTTCACAAATGATTTAACGAACGCTCAATTCATTTGATGATGAAGATACTATTGTTGACCTGGTTCTTTTTTCTTGCATCGCGAACAAAATATTTTATGCAGTTGTTCTAAGGACATATTGTCATCAAGATTATTTTCTGAAGATCCAAATGATAGGCCAGACTAATATTTTAGTGTCTAACTTGTGCAGATTTTTTTCGGCCAAAACCATGACAAGAATTTTTTTTCCAACAAATCCCTCGGAGAGAAAAAAGAAGATAATTATGAATTTTCTAGTTTTAATAACTCAAATAATACTTCCTGGTTTGACAATTTGCTTCCAGTTCAGGGGGAAATTTGAAGGGAATCAAAATAAAGTATTACTATTATGTTTCATATTATGCTAAAATATAAATTTGGCAGTAAAATATTTATTCTAATTTGACCCCAGTTAATACAGATTGTTGTGGGTTCTAATGTCTGTGTTTATTAATGGTCTTTGTATTTTAATCGGGTTTCCAACACGTTAACCTCAAGCACTGCAAACGTGTTGTCAATAAACGAAATGGCCACACAGTGCATCAAATTGTGATACATTGATGCCCCACTGAACCCCTTATTTATATACAACTTTATTAGTTGTAGGTATATGTAAAATCGCTTGCAAATCTAAAATCTTTACTTAATGAACTAATGCAGAAAACATTGATTTTATATGAAATTCATTAGACAATGACATGTAACGATATCATAAACAATCCATTCTGGTCCCATTAACTCATACATTTTGATATCGTGATCTTGAGATTTTAACCAAGCTTAATAATGAATTGTTAGTAATTTAGTAAACTAGCGTTTTTGTAACTACGATAAGAAATAGTGGATTGATTTACCAAATGGTTTCCGAAATACCATGTAAAATCTTCAGTGTAGACCAATAATACACTCGCAGATAATTCTGGTTATTTTCATTAATTTTTACGATTACATGCATAAGCTGCTATTATATCCGTATTGTACTATGTCAATCACAACTAATAAGATAGATCATAATTTTTAAGAGGACAAGATCTGCATATCTTTCCAGTGCATCTGAATTCACCTGAGGTTTCTCTCATAAAGTATATCTAGTCATAATTAGAAACGGGTACCTTTCTTCCCCGATGCAAAGGCACGCTTAGCACATACTCTTATATTGTAATTCTGTAGCCACCCAAACATCTGTTTTACTTAGGAATTAGTCTTAGATTTTTGATTTTTTATTTAAGAAATTCTTGAATATATCTCTTTTCACACTGAAATCTTCATGCAATTGTACTCTATCAATATATCAGGTTGAGGAAATATGCCTGACTTTAGTTATAAATAAGAATTAATTAATATTCGATAATGTCAATATTTCACCCTGGAGGAAATTACCTGCTGGCATCATCTGAAATACATCTCATCGTAATGGATTTTAATGCCATGTTTTTTTTATTTAAAATTGAACATAGAAGATGAACGAGTCATCTGGTATAATTGATCTTAAAAATTTATTATAATCAATAATTTTATATGAACATCATTTTTTATCTCAAGGACAGACGTAAGCAGATATAATATCGCATTTATTTATATTACATCGTCGTATAGTGGACTTCCAACAACTTTACAGTGTTATTGAATACGTTTGTTGATGACGCATTTTGAGTCAAAACGTCCGTCTGGAAACTGTATTCATTTTCCATAAATAGTTTTGGATCAAGATTACAAAAATACTTTCAAATATCGTACTATTATGCGTAGATAACTATTTTTAGAAATCTTAACAAAGACAATGACGGTTGGTCAGAAAAGTAAAATAAACTGCAAAAATCATTACTAAAAATAGGGAACAAAAAATCAAAAGGTCTTAGGATATATAAGTAATATACATGTAGGGATAAACGACCATATGTATATAAACTATTGTTATCACCTCTCCGTAAAAAATAATATCGAAACCCCTTTCCTAAATAAAGATATAAATGCCAGAATCTTGTGGCTTGCAAGTTGCGCTCCGACTGAATGACCAAACAAAAAAGATTTTCAAGTTCAGACCATCTTTACTAGTGGTAGCCAGACCTTACAAATTTTTGCATTTTTATCAGGGAAATTTCACACAAACTTAGCAGAGTAAGCACTGAATTCAATACACAAGTTCACAATTTTACCTTAAAAACACAAGAATCAAGCTATCTGAAAATTACAAATTTAGATTTATAATAAGCGAATTTAATAATTTGATATTGATATCTAAAATATATTGACTTCAAATTACATAAGAACGGTGAAGGATGTCATTGTCAACAAATTGTTGATTTGTTTTTGCACGTTTAAATGTAGAAATTTGTCATACAATTGGATTGGTTTATTTTCATTCACGTTTTTACACAAAGGGCAACAAAAGGTGGTGTTCATGATGTGAATTGTCAAATACAAACATTGATGGTGTCCACAATTCAACTATTATATAAGTATTTTCCAAAAGTACGACTTATATATACATTAAAATAAGGTTAATGATATACACTTTTAATTAAACAATTCATAAGTGATTTATTTTGTTTTCTTTTTCAAAAAATATACAGTCCTTATTGTGATATTTGGTATTTGACACAATCGGTTTATGTAAGATTTCTCTCCTTTTTTCGGTACGTATTTTAATATAAGTTTAATGGGAAAAATGGACAATTTCCTGACAAAAACAAAAAATCGCTAATAGATATTTATAAAATACATTTAAAACGTGATGTTGCCAGTGTCCTTATGATCCAATTAAAGATTTAAAAAATGAATTAATGAATTTCGCTGTTAGCTCTATATTGAGTTACCTACTGCAACGGGAGACAAATCTTACAAAATATACAAATTATGATTGTAATCAATCGGGAATATAACGTACTGGAACGTTTTTCCGAGATACAAAATTGGTTTGAAATGAACCAGTATCATTTTGAACTTTTCAGCATGTTTTATTGAGATGTGGCACAGTCTCGTTGACATTAATTCCATATCTGTTCTTTTCGTTTCAGTATATAAAATTTTATTTGGTTTTATATTTTCATTAAAAAAATTCAAGTGCCAATTTCAAAAACTGGGAATGAACCATTCATACGAAAATTTATATTTCAAAAAGAAGAACTTATAAAAATATTTTAGATGAAATGCAGTATACAATATTAGAAAGTTAGAAATTCTTCTAAAAAACGTACACAAACACATTTTTAAGATTCCATTCATATAGCAACCTTTATTGCCAGCGGATAAGTTGATAGAAGATAACGTAAATTGCGCATATATATAGAGAGAAAACGTAGATGCTTTATAGTTGTTTACGACACAGCCATCTAAAAAGTATAAATTAAAATCATTTACACGTTTTATATGTAAATAGTTTGAAATACTTTCGTAAACGAAGAAGATTCATTACAACCAAATTCATAAAGCAATTCCTCGATGATTAAACACGTGCGAAGAAACGGAATAATAAACTTAAACTCTAGAATAATCTCAAATTAAAATTAATTTTTTATAAAATATGATTTCTGAAAATTATGTATAAATATATGAATTTAATAATCCTGATGATTTTTTGCCGGCTGCTATGCAGAAAGAACGAATTTCACGCGCCCAACTTAATTTATACCCGGATAAAGGGGAAAAACTCTGTTTATAAATTCTCCCTGATCAAATTTCAGTTAAGCAAATAAAACATTAACTTCACTTCAATAATCGAAATTAATTCATAAGGAATTAATTTTTATTATTATGTTGTGTTATCGGATTTATTGTTTGTCCGGCCGATAAATTTATATTCTGTATCTTTTTTTCACAGAACGATGATACATTATACAAACTGCTGGTTATCGTGCTTTGCAGTCTCATGGTTTAATCATTTCTTTGTTTTTCATGGATTTAAACCGTCGTTTCTTAATAAGGAATGAAATCGTTGCCTTTGAAGTCAATGTAACGCCTCGATTCTATGTAGAAAATCCGTAGCACTGTTTGACAATCTACTACAGAAAGCCGTAACATCTACCCTAATGTTTACAACTTCTTTTGATGTCTGTAATCTTTGAAAGGCAACTAAGGTGACTGGTATCATATTTGTCGAAGTTCTGGTGTATCATGTAATATTAAAAGTTCGCACAATTGAGTTATAGGAGAATGTCACAACGTCTGGTTTTCTTCTCTTTACCATTGATAATATACTTTTCTCATGTATATTAAATATGCATATGAAAGATACAAATAAAACATTGAAAAAATCATCTAAATATTTGTAATTTACTGAAATGGACGATTATAATTTATTCTTTATGAACGTATCGTCGTAATTTCCCCATAATTCTCCTTGAATCTGTAAGAAAACTATGACGTCTACAGCAAAAACAAATTTGTCAATTCGCTCTTTAAATAGACTTATTATGAACATTTAAAAACCTCGGTTTCCCCTCGGGCTCTAAATGTCATGCATATTTTTCATATAGTAAAGTCTGCATTTTGTAAGTGATAAGTTGCCACACTTGAAATTATTCATTTAACTTAACTATCAAATCATGGGCATTGAAGCGACTCGAGGCTAGTCTAAAAATGTTTATAATTGGGATAAATCGGTGCAAACTCCTGTCAGGTAAGTCTTGTTTAAAAGTACTGCGAGTGTTTTTTACCTTTTTAAGCAGAGAGTCCTATGTTTCATTTTCTTCAAATAATCAATAGCAACTAGCAGCATCCGATTCCTGTTTCGTTGCCATCAGAACGTAATATGACGCTCCCTGGTGGTGGACATTCCAAATCAATGTTATATGGACCATCTTTTGGAAAACTGCTGATGTTTAGGAAAACAAATGTCTCCTTGATAACCAACCGAGCACGGAACTTGTAAATTTTCTTAAATATCATTCATGATAAACAAGTTTAATACAATGGCTAGTAATTCTTGTTCTCTACATGTAAATACCGGAGTGACAGGGCGAATTCATGGTCTTTCTGTTAAAAAAGTTGTCATTCATTTAAATAATTATGGCCATACAGTGCTTCAAATTGATAATGGTATTTTGTAATACATTTATTACTGATCTGGACAGAGACACTTCATGAATTTTATTTTGCAGGAACAAGAACATTGAAATGGGTAAAATTCCATTCTTTTAAATTTAGAATATTTACCTTGTCTGCGGTTTCAGAGGGGAATATTTGTTTTTGTAATTGTTGACAGACAGACGATGGGTATTAAGTGATGGCAAAAGCTCAAATGGCCTTTTAAAACAGAGAGACTATCAAAATCTTCCTTTCAGAAAATTCAAGAAATGACACAGCAAATAAACATCTAACCAGATCATCCAATAGAAAGAAGGCAATTCTAAATTAAAGTTTCCTTATACAGTTTTATGATGAATACTTTCATTCACTTCCATCAATTGATCCTAGATTAAACAATCACAGCCCATTTCCAGTGAAAGAGATTAAACAGACTCAGTTCAATATATTACCAAATGAAATTAAAAGAAAAACTGCCTTGTGACAAATATAGGGTATTGTCTAAATTTGTAAAAGTCATACGTTTTTTCAAAGCCATGTATCCATACAGCGACACAAAAACCGCTCAGACAGGGATAGGTTGCGCCTCGTTTGAAGTCATCACAGATATTTTTCGGTCGACACCACAATCTTGTCAGCAAGTATGGAATATACGTTTCACAGATGAAGACGGACCTTTTCCTGCGGAGTAAATCAAAACAGGCTGTTCGCTTTCTCCACCTGTAGGTTGTGATCCCATGAAACCTTCCCCTTTAACCTGAATGACTAGTACAGGATTGGAAAATTGACATTTTGGTGGGTGTCTTTAAAGAGACAGGAACTGTTTCCCTTCCCGGACCACCTGAGTTCACCCCGGTTCTTTGGTGGGATCCGACTTGTTCATAGTTCTGTATTTGTTTTTAGTTTTATATGTATATGTGTCATGTTCCGTCTTGTTTGTGTTCTCGAGATTGCCGTGTGTTTCGACTTCTCCTTTGGGTTTCTTTCGCTTCCTCTTTGTAACATTTGTATTATAAATGTCATCCTATGCAAAATTTCAATTCTAATACATGTACTATGGAAGGTATTCAAATATAGTTATATTTAAAAAAAAACCTATTTTTTTAATTATTCCCTCGTTACCCATTGTGTATGAAAATAGCACAGGACGGGAAGTATAGGATAATTCTCGATAGACGAGATTAACCTTATATCCTTAAAGTCGTTTATGTAAATGTAAGGTATCATTCTGTCCTGTGAAAAAATGGCCAGGTCATTTTTTTTTAAATTTGATTATGATTAGATTGAACATTTGTCTGATAAAAATTGTGAAATTTGTCCTTAAAGTTGACAATAAACCTTAAATAAGTGTAAGATATTGTTCAGGTCCTAGTTGTTCAAATCTCTACCCGTGAACTAGATTTAAAGTTTACAACTGGATTAGTCATACAGACAGACTGTCATACTATTACCTTTTGAATAAGTATTATCCACTGGAAAAAATTACAGAAAGAATTCAAAGATGACAAAGGGGAGGAAGAGAATGGTTAAGTTTGTGACCATTGCCAAAAAAAACAGAATCACAAGACAGTTCACAAAAGATTACACAGAAAAAACTAATGCGTAAGCTAGAACATAGGGTTCATGCTCATGTTTATAGGGAACATGGGAGCGAGCTCGGGTGCTCAGGAAGGGTAAGCAGCCCAGTGGCACCCGTCGTATTATTGTAGTCAAAGCCGATGCATGTATAAAACAGAACTTATATCACTTATGTTATGGTCAATCAAGTCATGGCGACTGGCGATTTTTACTGTCCATTAGAAATCCTTGGTTTAGTAGCTTTTCTGACAGCAGCTACTCTCTAACAGTAAAATCCTGATCGACGTATCCCATCAATTGATAAATACACCCCATAAGCAGCTGTGGCTGCAATGTTGCAATTCCGTTCACAAATCTTAATAAGATATTATTTGTGTGTTTTAAAGTAAGGAAGAAATATGTTTGTTTGTCAAATTCTGTTTATTTGTTTAGTCGTGTGTATCTAGTATCTTAATTATTCGCGTATTTCGTGATTTGTACCATTGTTTTCATGTTGTGACATCTTGTTATATCCATTACAACTGAGGCAGTAAAATACTTAGTTTTTCAGTCAAAATAAAACTTGATATTTCAAACGTTGCAATTGACGTTCATGGTCCACTGCATCATTTACAATTCACAGTCAACAGTTCTCTTCGGATTAAAACATTAAAATAAGCATTGATTAAACAGAGTACGTGTTGTAGGGTTCGTGGTTAAATAAGATTCAGTTATCAGTGTAGTATCGTGTGTATTGTGTTTGTCGTTTGTTTCATTTTATTGGTCATGGTCTTGTCCGTCTTCTGACCTAACGATTTCTGTTTGCCCCTTTGCTATCTTCGAATTCTTTTTTTAACCTGTTTGACTTTTGGATACCTTCAATATACAACGAATGAACGAATTACAAAGTAAACCACGAATGCGCGTAAAAAACGTGACTGGCTTCAATGATCGTCACGTTCTTGGTTCGATTATGTTAAAATATAAAATATCTATGTCTATACCTATATGCTTAAATAAATCTTAAAAACTAAAATCTAAAATATAATCGTATTAATCATGCTGACAGCGTTTGCAACCTCTGCAACTTTCTACGTAGCATCTGAAAAAAATCACGGTATTAAACGAATTACATATGATTAACAATACGCTATGTCTATACGTATTTCTTCAGCAGTTCTTTTTGGACATTTTCTGTAGAAAATATAATTTTCGTATTGGCGCTGAATAACAGTTGCCCTCCTTTGACTGATTATCTAAATTCCAATTCAACACTCTGTTTTACTCTCAATTGACACAAAATTAGTAAGACAAAGGACATATTAAGGCTATGGGAAAAAGTTCAGAAGTGTATTTAGTTCAAACTAAGAGTGAAACTAAGAGAAAAACTAAGAGAAAAATAATTTTGTAAATAAATGAATGGGAGAGGCGAACAGTTAACTAATTTTCCCAGAATTGTTAACAGTAAAATACAGTTTTGGAAAATAAGATATGAAAAGTAGCAAAAAAAATAGCAGTAGAAGGAATGGTTCCCAGGGTTATAGAAATTGCCCTCTCGTTAAGTTTCTCCGCCAGGATGTAAAACTCTCCAAAGGGCCGTGTCGCCATTCTGTAAAAATTCTCATTTCGAAGATAAAGCAACTGGTTGTTCGTTTCTTCCAAGAGGTAGAATCTTGCTTGGAGAATATCGCACTCCTTGCACGCGAATATAGATTTCGTAAAGAGAAATAAGTGGCCTTTGTATGATAAAAAGGACTACAAGAGATTTTTCGTTCTCACAATTTTTTTCTGGTGAATTCAAAAGCCGCTGTCTCCTTATGTTCGAACCGCATAAACTTTGGTTATTTTATTAATTGTTGAACTTATTCTCGTCCTGACTATTTTCTGCTGAATGTAAAGCAATTAACAATCAATCAATCAATCAACAGTTTAGGGAAACGTTAAATGGTTTATCCGAACATGCCATCACTCATCTAATTAACATACATGTACATGTTCAAAGTGATTTTCAGATGGCAGTCATAACAATTTTAACAGTAGGTTTTCACATATGTATGATGCTAATTTGTTGCTTCGTGTCTTATTTTGACTGTCTTGTATTTTCCATGAGTATAGATTGATGGGAGTTTAAGAAATTAAAACTGACATTTGACATTTTCTTCACAAATTATGGAAAAAAAATAGATGGACGCAGGGAAGATAATCTTCATCACCACTCATCATTACGGACGAGAACACGCATCTCCAAAGATCCCCAGAATGGATAAACGAAACAACCGTGTGTAGTTACACAAAAATGTGTTCCGGACTAGCCACTGATCCATGATATAAGTAGGTAATGAAATATGACATATGTTTAAGAATACGAACACAATTCTATTGATCTAACATGTTAAAACTTTAAAAAGACCTCCATGTGAGCACAACAACTTGATCCCAGTGTCTGAACCGTAGGTCTAAGACACATGACATACAGCTTAAGAGTAAATTAATAAATGAGTTGTCTTCTGTAGTTACTAAGAATCAGACCAAAGCACGTAGGTTTGATCCTAGTCGCTAGCTGGGCCGCGTAAAGAAGTTAGTGACATAACATATGGCTTCCTAACATATTCACTAAAGGATGATTACCTTTTCATCTCCGATCTGACAGCGGAAACCTGGCATATTTTGATATTACGTTTGAACCATGAAACGATTGTCTTGTAATCTTGTAAATACCATGCGACAATTTTATTCGATGAACTATTCATAATCAGACACCTTTGGTCATGCTTCAGAAAGCTCTCTAAAAAGTGTGTAGCGCCATCGCCGGACAGGAAAGACAAATTAATTTTGCAATTTTTACAAGGAAAATGTCCCCAAAAATGATCATGATCATTGGTATGCGTCTGACCCCTGCGCTATTATGTTTATCCCATTTGACATGCCCACCCGAAAAGAACCAATACTTCCTTCCGCGATAAATCTAAAATATATAAGAGAACACAAAGGACTTGTCTCATAGGTTTATTTGAATCATATTAAACGGACATTGAATGATAATTTATAATATTGAATATTTCAGATACAATCGATTCTTTAGTTGTTGTCTTAACCAGATATAATTATAGACGTAAAAGATTGTAATCCACGCA
>JARWCS010136021.1:0-11006 GCA_034783895.1 Geukensia demissa | reverse complement strand
TGTCTATTTGATGATAGTTTTTGTGTAATCTGCACAATTGACAACATCAGATTTATCCCAAGGCACCTGTTGAGTGCGACATTTTTCCTACAGGGATGAATACAACTCCATTTTACCTGTTTATTAAACTGACTTTGACGTGTGTAATTATTGGAAGTGAAGCCACTGGAAATGGAAAATGATTATTTATCTCAAGTGTATAACTAAGAATTAGAAAATTTTGTCAGATACGTCTGCCATTGATGTTAATAGTTGAGGAAGAGACTGACCTTTTAATGTCATTGCAGCAGAAGTGACCAGAATAATTCAACAGTCATGGCAGGGGAAGAGTTACTTCCAAATAGTACAAGGAAAAATCACTTACATCGTGAGTATAACAAATCTTTTTTATCACCTTGTAACATTAATTTTATAGTTACACAAATTTAACTACACAATTTAATCAAATATTTTAAAGCGTAGTTACACATATTTTATGCATGTTAACACATGACATTCTAATATAATACCTACATATGTTAAAGGTAGCACAAACGAAAAATGCTTATTGATGAAGTGCCCCTGGTATTGGACGAAGAACATGAAACGAAGAGGTTAAAATTTACGGTATCATTCCGATCAGTTTCGTTCCGTTTACTTAGAAAATGAGACGATTTCTTGAAAAATTCTGTTTTACTCATGAAACTGGAAACATCTCAAGAATATCCTACACAACTTTCAAAATGAAGTACATGTTTGGTATACATATTTGATTTCCTGTGAAAAATCTGAAAAGGGAACCTTATAAGATGTTTCCTGCAAAATTTGGTTCTTCTTGGCTAAGAAGTCTAAAAAAAGAGACAAGTTCTGTGAACATCGATCACTTTTCTATTTCCTTCTATTGCCTTGTTTATATCGTTAACTTTTAAATGGTGCACAATAAATTTCGCTTCATTTAGATTCAGAGGAGTTGGCATTTGAAAATTAGGCAACTTTATGGGACCCATATATTTGTTGTCAGATCGAAACAGAATCAGGTTACAAAAGTCCTCTCATTTATGCTTCCTTTAAAGTTCATTTGGCTATTCTATTTCAGAGAATATTGAGGATCTCACATATGATGCTTCCTGATAATTTTGGCTCCATAAATTTGGTCTTGCGATATCAGAGACGATTGAAATGCAAAAACTTAACTGGTGGCAGACGCCACGTTATTATTTAAGAATATTGTGCGTAATGTCAGATTTCGGACACTTACTGTTAGCATTAACAATCAAGAACAGTTATCAATTTAAAAAATCAGCATTTACTTAATGATGTATCTACTGTTTTTAATGAAAACTCTATATTAAATAATAAAAAATTGTCCCCCCTGAAGACATAAAAGACAAGCTTGTGATAAATGACTTTGGGACAAAGCACTATTAGTTTTGATGGATCTTTCCGTTCGAAATTATCCACCCCCAGTATAACAAGTTCCATGCAAATGTTTCTCCGCATGTGAGTTTGAAACAGGTATTTTCACCGACCTTTTGCATCCATTTACAGCTGTTTGCTTGACTTTGATCTACATAAATAATTTCTTGAGGTATAAACGAAACGAAAGCCAGAACCATATAAAACTACCACACAATAAAATTAGATACATACTTTTAGTAGAACATTGCTTTTTGTTCCGAATGCCTTCCATTTTAACTTTTGCAAGAAAGATGAAAACATCATTAAAATGCAGTGTACATGTAGAAATATTTTATCATCCAGGAAATGGACAGAATGGAACCGTCCATAGATTTTTAGAAACATCGACAACTTTAAGAAATTAGTCCCAAAAGTGAAATAATAACCAGGGAAACTACGGTGGATTTTCAAAATTTTGATGAAGCCTGTAAACATTTATGAGAATATCCCACCAGAACGACCGGGATGTAGAAATAGGCCGTTCGGTTTCTCCGCCTGCAGTTAAAACCGCTGCTAAAGGGGCATCCGTTCGTTTGAGCGGGATGTATTAATACTCGGAACTACCCCTTTACAAAGGTTGTGCCGAGGTAATAACAGGCACCAGGTATCTCCGTCCTGGATGCACTAGTCCTCTAAAAAGGGCGTTCTGGTTGTGGGGATGTATAAATTCACAATCTGTCCGGAGGAAGACGTTAACAAGGCCCCATGTTTAGAGAATACTCGTTTTAGGCGCGTTAAAGACCATTTATAACAGCTTATTTTGAGTCATCATTATGCAGCCCGTTACAAGGCTAAATTTTCCGTCTCTATCCAAACCGTAGTTATTCCAGTGACAGTCTAAAAGTCCCTCCCTTACGGTTCGTTACTCACAGTCTTCATATTGATTTATTGTTTGCTTACTTGTTCAGTGCACGTCCTGAATATGGCTGAAATATTGCCCGCTGGACGTTAAATAGCTATCAATCAATCAATCAATCAATCAAACTGCCTCTATTTGCATACATTGTTTGCTGGTCTAAAACTGCAGTGTTGTTTAGATCTTTATTTCTATATTTACTTCAGAGCTAACTTAACTTTTCCAAATATTTAAAAATTCCAAATAGATATATTAGTGAAACAAATAAATACTTAAGGAAAGTGGCCATACTCTGGTTGTGACTGTGTTCTGACAGTTGACAAAAATGTCGTCGCCCCATACTTGATGTTGATGAAAACTCAACCAAAACAACTAATCTAAATGGACGTGTTCGCATGCAATGCTGTTATTTTCAGCTTAACTGTTAATCCAGTTATTGTAAGGCATTATTAAATTGTAACCATCAATTGCTATTTGAAGACGGTCGCAAATACTTTACATTTGATCGTTGAATGAAAACTTTTGTCACGAATTGCAATCAAGCACAATGGCAAAATGTCATGATAAGAATGTCTATATCACGTAGTCATTTACATTGATTCATCTTTAGAAATTAATTTACTCTATACCTTGTTAATGTATTTCGGCATATAATTAAATGAAATATCATTAATATCTTTTTCTATTTGCCTTTGGCAAAAAGAACAAAAATGAAGAACTGTTTCATCTTCCAAAACTTCATTAACTAAGTTCTGTGAAACTGAATTACTCATAAGACTTCAACTTAGTGCAGAAGAGTTTATTGTTTTACTGAAATCTTCATTTCTTAAATAAAGAAAATCGAAAAATTGTACTTTCCTTGAAAAAAATAAATTACAGGATGAAGTTTTTAAATCGATTTCCTTTGTGGAATGCAGGAAATGTTCATTAATTTTCATTTGCTTTAAAATTCGTATTACTATTCAATTTGTAGCCAAATCGAAGAAATGTTGTAAATGGTTGTGTCAGATTACGTCAGAAGCTTTCCTGGAGGAAGAAGACTTGCTTCATTACATAGGCAGAGTAGACTCATCTTTGAGTAAATCGGGTAATTTACGGCTGTATTTTGTCAGTTTTAAGGCTAACACATTTTGCCTAGAACGTGACAATAAAAGGAAACCAGTTTTGCTTAAGAGTGTTACAATCAGATACACTATAAATATGAATACTTAATGCTCAAACAAAGCGAACACTTTTTGCAGAATGGTTATAGGGTTCCATCACTTGAGTTTTTTTCTAGTGAGCTTCGATGTCATCTTTCCATTATAAACAAATGTGTAGGCCTTTTGAAACTGAACTGATAGAAAACAAAAAGTGTTGTAGCCAGCTGATACAAACATTCATTACAGTTTGTCGGCAGTCTGTTTGTTGCTTTCAGTAACCGCGAGCATTCATAAGAGATGTATCTTCTTTTTGCGTGTATTTTTGTTAAGTATATTTATTGTGATTAAGGTATTCTCTAGTCGGAATTGGGTGACTTTCTGTTGAGGGATGGTTTGGTACCTACTAAACTAGTTTAACCTCACCACATTTCTCATGTGCCTGCCCCAAGTCGGGAATTGTGGTCATCATTTTGCCAGATTTGTTCAGTCTTAAAATTATATTTACATGTTAATTTCATTCTGCTCTAAACTGTTCCTGCATTTATCTTGATTGTGCCCTGTAGTTGACTTAATGTTTTTCTTATGTTATATGTTAATGTCGGCTATTTATGACAGTATTTACAGGATTATTTAACCGTCATTTTACTCTTAATAAACCTTTATGCCTATGTCTGTACACTATGGTAGAATTGACTTAGTTTCTGTTATTTTTTTGGGTCGTGTTCTGCCTTTGTTTTCTTTGATTTTTTTCTTTGGCAACTTGTTGGGGGAGGATTGTGTACCCACTTTATTAGTTCAACCTCACCACAAGTCTCGTGGGCCTGTCCCAAGTCAGGAATTGTGGTCATAGGTTTATCTTTGTGTTTATTGTTCTGTTACATGTACAGTTTTGATCATATTCAGGTAAGAGCAGTTATATTTTACGCATACACGATTTTTTATTGTGGGCGATTTAGAGCTTTTCACAAGGAGAGGTATTCCATTCTTGTTGAAGGCCTTGTGGAGACCTCTAGATTTGTAAATTCCTCTGTTTTTCTCCTGGTTGGAGTGCAGTCTCTGTGACATTTACCCAATATCTTTTCATTTTCATATAGTATTTTTCCTTTGATGATGTTGCCTGATATTTCCAGTGATAGGCGCGTGTGAGTCTACAGCCGTGAGACTGAAAAATATCAGGCAATAGGTCATGTGACGTTTATGACGACGTTTCCTATAAAAAGTAAAGGTCTCGACTTCAGTCTTAACCTTCGAAACCTTATTCTGTATGCACAAGTTTCCTCTACAATTATTTTTACTATTCAAGACGCATACCAGGACACAACAAATACCTGATTAAACGTCAAGGATATTTCCGAACAAAAATAAACACATTGTCTGCTCTGTTACTATTACAAAATTCAAAACTTGTTTATTTTTCTAATTATCAATGATCTTTTTATTGTAGTGATTGGTGCTATTCTATTAGTAGTTAGTTATGCCTTATCTGTAATGTCGTTAACCGTAGGTAAGTGTAGTTTGTTATTTTATTTCGGTTATGTCTTAACGGTAATTATGTATACCAGTTCGCTATTCTTTATCAGTTAGATTTGTAACTGTCTGTTAATGTACAATTTGCTAACTTAATCGATTATGTCGTTGACTGTCAGTAATTGTACAGATGATATGCATTAGGTTAGGTTGGTAACGTTGGGTTTTGTACAATTTTCTAAGCTAATTATCGGTTATGTCAGTAACTATAGGGTAATGTACAGTTTGTTGTGCTATATCGGTGATGTCGTTAACGGTAAGACATGTGTACAGTTTTCTTAGCAATATTAGTTATCTATAGATAAGAAGTATATAGTGTGTTGTTTATAAGTTATGTCTGTGTACAGTTTTTTGGATTATCGATTGTGTCATTACCTGACAAAGATAATGAATATCAATCGGGAAAAATCACACAAAAAGGCAACAGTTTCTATATGATATTTATCCCTTTGCCACCTCTAATGCAAGGGCATATTGAAACGCATTTCGCAATTTCGTAACATCTTTGTGAACGTTCTAGAATCAACATCCTTGAATGGATTTTTTCCAAACTCGTACGTACTGAGGTCCTTTAGAAAACCTGGATTCTTTTTGATTTTTAAACAGGTAAAAAATCAAGGTTCGGAATCATTTTTCAAATAGGAGAGAGATACAGTTTGACAGCCTAGGATGTTTTAACTAACGAGAACCAATGGTACAGAAGTAACTTAGAATGTTAAAGTTGGTTTATATAGTGGTTAAATGTTTTTTTTGTTAAGAAAAGTGTTTCCATTATTCAGTTTAGACTTGAAATTGGTTGCTGACCGGACTGGTTTTCATATTGTATATTATACAGCTTCTTGCAACACGAATTCTCACATTTTGTGAGGAAACAAGCTAAAGCCTGCTTTTTGTAATTAAATTTAACTAGAGTAAGTATGCTTTCCAGAAAACCATACCTGATGTGGCTTGATATTGCATTTGTTACCTGACTGGGATATCAAAATCTGTGGCGGTGTGTAGTCGCAATCGGTGTTAGTCATAACCGGTATAGGAACGGGTTTGTTGTCACGACAGTAGGAAGATATCCATTGTCAATTGTGAAATGGATATTACGTATCGATCAACCAAGTCATGATGTCGACCGAAAATTCCGGAGTGATGACTTTAATCCTTTCTTGAGAAACCCTTGGTTCAGTAGCTTTGTTGTCAGTAGCAACCCTCTATCAATGAAATCCTAATGAGAAGCACACGCCCTGGAGTAGCGTATCAAATGCGAATATACACTGCGTATGCAGGTGCGGCTGGAATGTTGCTAAATATTAACGGAAAGTCAGCAATGGGAAAATTAAAGTCATCTCTCTATTCGTAAACTTTTGTTCTTAACCCGCCCTTACTGTTAGTTTCTAGGTGTAAGTCAAGGAATGCAGCAGACCTTTCTGTTTCTGTAGTATACTTGATTTCAAGTTAAATTGGATAGATGTGGTCAACATAGTCACCAAATTTATAGATTACACGTCCGCCAAACATTACAAAAATTTTGTCAATCGAGAAAACTAGTAATCTCAAAATGTCATCTTCAGAGTACTTTTCATTAGAATAAGAGTGGTTAATAACAAAATAAGGTTTGCCCTTTCCTAGAACAAAATATCTGTAGCTACCTTTTCCATTTTTTTTAACAAAACAAAGGTGAACCAAAGTTTTTTTATTTTTCTTTAAGTTTTGAATGGGGAATAGTGGTATATAGGGTTGAAAAATCAAATGTTTTCATGCTACAGTAAGATGAAAGGGACCTTGATTTGAGGCATTCAAACAGATCTTCGGAATTTTTTAGATCCACATTCAATTCATGCAACCTCTAAAATGGCTTGTTTCACAATAACTCTGGAGCCTGTTTTTACTGCTGATAAAATAACTGTCAGTAACTTGGAAAGAGGTTTTGTGAAGCACTTGGCAGACCCTGCAATGTAAAGTTGTTTGTAAGGACACTTATGTAGCTTTTGGTAGGAAGATTCTTCCTGCTTGGTTGAAATTCCAAAAGAAGACAAAATTGACCGATGAATTTCAAGGCAGTACAACAATTTCAGATTTGTTTGCCAGAGTACGAATTATCAAGCGGACGTTGAAATCAAAACTTTATGGTCGGAAGTCCGGTTAATGTCAAAATGTATAATACTCTGTACGACTTGTAATACTATCAAAGGTACAAGACAACCACAAATGTACTTACATTACTTAATAACGAAACCATAACCTAAAGAGAATTTGAAGATACCAAAGTGGTAGACAGAAATCGTTTAGTCAAAAGACATATAAGACCATAGCCAACAAAATAAAGCGAAAGACAAAAACAGAACACTCAACACTTCACCGAAAACTAAAGCTGGAATCATTGAAAAAGGATGAGTTCAGGTGGTGCTCCGAAAGGATACACAACTGTCAATATCACACGATTTAAAGCAGATTTTCTTTTCCCTCCATCTTTAAAGGAGAAAATAAATATAATAATTGTTGGTTAATTTACTTTGGTATGAAGATATGTCGCATATTTACAAGGTCACTCAACCATGAAATTGACATTAAGACAAGGTGATAAGAATCAAATAGACATGTCCCTAACAAGATCTCCTTTTTCAAGAACTACCTACTGACCAAATTTCGTGTTTTTATGTTTAACAGCTGTTGAGAAATGGACTTCAATGTAAAAAATAGGTCGAATTTTTTAAATGTCATTGAGCTATGTAAATTTGGTTAAGGTCAAATTACCTATGACTGACTGAAAGGTATAATATACTGAGCGGCAATAGAAACGCACACCTGGCGTTTCAAAATTAGAGCGTAAAATATTTGCTGGTTTTGTCAATTGATTTTTTGTTCATTTATGAAAATAAATTTTGTCAATTGATTCTTTGTTCATTTATGAAAATTAATTTTGTCAATTGATTCTTTGTTCATTTATGAAAATAAAGCAACAGTTCTTATAAAAAAAATTGTTTTCTTTAATCAGGGGTGTAAATTAAAACTCACAAATACGTGTCTTTAATTTGAAACGATCTTTAAATTTTGGATAAAATTAAACAAAGAATTGAACTGATGGCTTGAATTTTGCATATGCCTTAATTATTGTTTCAAATTGGTGTTGAAATTAAAGTTTTGCATTTTTGGGTTAAAAATGCTAATTTTGAAAAACTTGAAGTTAAAAAATCAGAAATCACTTAAAACTTGCGAAAACATGCATTATAATGACCTATAGCACTATAGAAAATTTTAGGACAATTTTATGATTTTTAGAGAAGTTTTAACCAGCTAAAATGTAACACTATTGAAAAACAATGATAGTGTTGCAATTCTATTGACGGTCAGTATATTATAAATTATCTGGACAACCTCAGTTGGACAGTTTCAGAGATACAAAGGTTTAAAATAAGCTTACCCCTACGCCGGAAAGTAATAACTATGGCATCGCCATTCGCGATTTTTGTTGCAGGAGGGACAATAACCAGTTATTATGAAAAAGAGCCAATTTCCTCTGAACTTTTAAATGAAAATATTTTCAGGAATTCTGAGGATAGGTGCTTGCGCTTGTCAACCAGTCTTGCCAACTTTCCTCATTGTTCATGGTTCCGCTATGTCAGTTAGATGTTTGTTGCAAACTTGCAAACTGGCTGGAAATAATAAGAGGGAAGTGATTGAAGGAAGCTGTTCTCCAGTGCAAACGTTTTCTAAGCTGTGTGGTATTCTTGTTGCCTTCTGGACCATCACAGGTATGTTGGCAATCCACCAGACCTCAAAAGTTTGTTTAAAGGTTAAACAATATAACAAAAGTTTTTCTCAGAACAGTGATAATGAAATATAAACTGGTAGTCAAGATGCAGTAAGTAGAACACGACTGTATTTTGTTGTCAAAAGGTCGTTTATTCATCCAGTCTATGCACACTTGTAGACAGAAACTATTTATACATATCTCACTTTAATCTGCCCTTTAAGCAATGTTCATGTATCTCCGTATAGGAATAAAACGAACAAGTTTGGGTAAATGTAAAAAAGAAGATTGCACCACATCTTCACGAAATCTAGCAATTTAGAGGTCGCAATGCCTTCAACAAGATTAGAATACCATCCCATGTGCTTGGCTTTAATTTACTACTTATATCAAGTCCAGTGTAGAATACCCATGCGAGAGATCAAAAGTGCATAGTCCAAAGAGACAAGACAAATTTGAAACAAACTAAAAGATAAACGTAAACAAAAGGAACAAAACCTTGGAATCGACGAACTCCTTTACAAAACAGGAGTGGGATCAGGTGCTCATGAAGGTTAAGCATCCCCTGTCTTGCGCGCAACACCCGTCGTGGAATCCTAAATCTCAAATCCGGGTTATCGTCAATTCGAGAAGAGGTCAACTTATTTTTGTATTACCGGTAACATGTCCATAACTAGTTTAGATACACTGATACCAAAATATAGATAAGATGAATGCAACCTTGTTTTACCATCCTTCTATAATAACAGTATTTCACTTATTGCAACATTTTTTTTCCAAATTAACTATAGTTTCAAAGTAATATTCCTTCGATCTATCGCCACATTCAGATATTGCAAAAACATTAAACCTGGTCCCAGAGGTGGCAATATGATGAAGGTGCACTGTATGTTTCATTTCTATTTCTAACTCATAAAACATGTCGAATATCGATGTACCTTTTATTGGCTTGTTCGTGATCATCTTGTTTGTAAATTCACATATTGTTTCGAATTTTTCATAGACAAGATGGGTTTGTGGAAGAAATATTTTTTTCTTATTGTAACACAAATAAGAATGTGAACACAATCAGGAAACAAATGTACACACATGTTATGTTTCTGTCTTCTTGTATATATTTGAATACTTGTGGTTTGACGATCAATAACTTTCAACAATGATATTTACTTACAAATCCCTACTAATGAGTACTTTTTGCCAAAGCAAACATGCTAGAATGTAAGTAATGTTTGACCTCTGGTTAACTGCAGTGAAGGCATCCAATAAGATTTCCTTAAAATAACATCCCGTCGGATTGTTTGAATGAAAAACAGCAATTGCTTAGAAGAAAAATAAAACATTCCTTTTTTCATTTGCAAATGGGGCTTTTACATGTTAAGCTAAATTGAAATGATGAATTGCAACTAATCAAAAAACAAATTCACTATTACTAAAGCGAAAAGATGTGTCATCTATTCTACAGGTGTTCGTAGGTGAATGTAATAACATAATGGTAGTAATATCTTGAAAAAATGTTTGCTCTTAACATTTACTGAACTATGAAATATTGTATCTCCCGCGAATGTGAAGGGTCTACATGTGATCTTTACACTTGCTTTAAGAATTTGATCAATTTTTCTTGGAACAAAAAGAAATCAGCATAATTTTATTTGTTTATTGAATCATGATGCTATCAAATATTTATCTAAAATTCCAAAATTCACAGCTAAATAAACACAAAAAACTCAAAATCAACAAAAAGAAACAAAAAAGACAAAAGGATAAACATCAAGAACAGAATCTCAAACCTCATGAACTCCTTTCGAACGGTGAAGTAGGAACAAAATGGTCGGTCGTGTAAGCACCCCATGCTCCAAACTTGTCATGTAGCTCCTCACAATCATATTGGTTTAGGGAGTTAACCAAAATATCTTCTTTATTTTCCCAAAATCAAAGAGAAAACAATTTAAGACCTCACTTAAACAATCAAGGCAGATAGCTTTCTAATGGCATTGATTTTAAATCCGATACTTTAGACAATAATTAATCATGTGATTCATAAGAATGACCCGGATTACCTGTCACTACAAAGACCTCGACAGTTATCGGAACTGGAAATACTATACAGCAGTACAATTTAAAATGTCTTATTCTTTATGTGTATGGGATATGTGTTTTGAAGATAGCGCTCTATTTTAATCATTATCTGAAAAATTACAGTTCTTATTTGGACTTCCAAATTTTTGGCCCCTATCCTTGTGTACCTGATGGTTAAGCACTTTGTTGAAGGTCTTCTGGAGACCTCTAAATTGGTAAATTCCCT